>VXBO01004752.1:25574-38869 GCA_013400135.1 Rhinoptilus africanus
ATCAAACTAATTAAGAAATTATTTAAAAGTAGTATACTTATACAAAGATTTCATTGGCAATGTGTCTAATAAATAATTTGGATGAAATTTTTCTTTCAGCTACTCCACTGTAGTTCTGATTCTACTGACATCAGCCCAATTGACTTATACCAGAATTGACTGTGAGGGTCACACCTTGTTAAAATCGGTTTACACCCTTTTATATATTACCATGAAATTGTCACTAGAAGTCTCAGGCAGTGTAATTTATAACCTGAAATGTCAGAAAAGAGAAGTACAACAGTTAAAGCAACTGAAAGAAGGCAGTATTAATATTTGAATGGAAGAGAGACCTATTCTTAATTTAATTGCACTTCCCTATAAAAGATTGGTATATACCTGACCAATGTAGATTCCATTATATTCATGTGTTAGTAAGGAGGTCAAAGAGAGCCTGCAACTGATGAGGCCTAAGTGAATGTAATGGTGGTTAATTATGCCCCTTTTCAGACTCTTTCAGCAGAATTTTGTGCCATTTTTGTTTTGTCTAATGCACAAGGTATAAAGTGCAGATGTGTTTACATTTCCTTTGCTGCTTTATGCAACAAAAAGGATTATTTTTTACCTTTGTACTTACCACTTACTTACATTTATGATGACCAAGACACCCATGTTCTCAACCCTTGCTCTTCCCTCAGTTGTCACATAGCACACTTGTTCAGTGGCCTAGAAAATCCACTGATGTGTTATACAAGAAAAATGCTGATGGGGAGAACCACAGGTTTTAAAGTAACTGAACGCCTGTTTGGAAAATTGAATTATTTCAGGATTGCAACTTTTGAATTCGGCAGTTGTCTTCTCTGTGCTATGAGGCTATGAAAAACCTGCATGAGAGCAGTGCTGGAGGCTTCTGCTATTTTTACCTGGGGTGAACAGAACATATGACCTTTGTTTTTAAGGAAATGTCATTTCTGTGATGTGCTGCTAGCTACTGTCGCACATCTCCAAGGTGACTTTTAATGCAGTCCTCACAGAGCTAGGTTATGCACTCCGAAGAGCAGTTCCTTACAACATGCTTAATGATTGGGGCAGTATTTTCTCAGCTGACAGAGGGGCTACGTACCATCATTTTTAACCTACAGCCGTAAAATGAGGAATCTTCAGTAACAGAACTCATGGCATGTGTGAATCTGGTTAGCAGAAACACTTTTCTCTCTTATTTTTGCACTCAGGATGAAAAGTGAAATGTGAGCTAATAAAACCTAGTGGTAGCTCAACTGGAAAGTCTGAGGTTTGATTCAGGTCAGGAATCAGGATTCATCACCTCAGGGTTTGCAGTTCAGCAGAGTCTGAACTTTTTATTCAGATAGAGATTTAGCAAGGTCTATGTGTTGCTTTGATAAATGTATAATAGCTGAAAACACTAAGTAACAGATGTGGGTTTATTTTTTGTTATTTGTCTATGCTTGTGGTTGTGTATAGCACTTTAGAAACAGAAGATATGTCTGAAGTGTACGCATTTCACTTAGACATAATACTGAAAAAAATAAGAACTAAAATATAATATCATGCTGTATGGGTTGGCTCTCGTATTTTTTTATTCACCTTTTTCTTCTAGTTCCAGAGCGTTAGGGTTTTGTATTTATGTTGTAATATTATGAAGCACTTTCACAGTGGTATACCAATATAAGCTACATTCCGGGTGAGGTGAAGCAGGTTATTAAGAACAGGATGTTTTGGCAAAGCAAGTAAGAAGTGTAGATTTAGTGACCTCAAGGAAAGAGGCTTCTCATTTCACTGGGATCCCTAACTATTTTCTGCACTGCCCCCCTCTCATCCTCCCCACCAACACAAACCCCTGCTTTTTTTGAGTTATCAAGAGACAATATGGGTGTCTGAAGTTGTGGGCATGCTAGTAGGAAACAGCTCATTGAGTCATTATGAAAGTCTCAGTGGGGGAAGAAAAATGAACAACAAAACCCCAGAATATAGGAATATAGTAATTCATGATTCTTTCCATAAGTAGATTACAAAATAATTGGTAATGAGGAGGCATATGGGGAAAATGATGAAGGGTAATAACTAGTGCTAACCAGCCTTTCTGTACTTTGGTCTATTATTCCCTTTGTTAGCTCAGAAGTACTTCATTAGGTGTGGAAAATCAAGGAAAATCAGAAGAATGGAAAACCTAGACAAATATCTGAAGAATGAAGGAGAAAAGATCACTGAGGGAAAACTATGACTTCAGATGTTTACAGTGAACTCCTATAAAATGTGCAGCAGTGACTTAGCTGGATACTGCAAGTGTGCTTAGCCATGCAGAAGAAGCATATTTCAGGAAAGTAAGCAGGCAATAAAAATTTCTATAACATGGAAAGAAAGTAAAAGTGTTTTTGTAATGACCAAGGAACTAGTGCAATCTGAGAAGAAGTAGTAAGGGGAAGTATCTGAAACTAGAATAACATAAATGATTACCATAAAAGAGACAGTAAGTTTATTTGATTTCTCTTCCACCCTTTCTTGAAAATACCAAATTTAATGATGTTTTTAGTGAACTTAGAAGGGATTTCTGTTATGTCACTATTTGACTCATTATTTGTAGGCTTTGTCATCAGTAGGCAAGCAAAAGATAAGGTAGAAGGAAAATTTTGTTAATAGCTAAACATGCCAGTTTTCCTATTAATCATAAACACAATGTTCATATGCTTTGATTCCTGTGAACAGCTGGTGCCTTACAGCCATTAGGAAGAACTGACTGCTTAGGGCTCCCTTTTGACCTCAGTGGATGACAGTGAGATACACAGTCAGAGTAACAACATTCAAATTCATCACAGAGTTAACAAAGGCAAGGAGATCCCTTAATACTCCATCAGCATTGAAAGATTCTCCAAGTAGTGTAGCTTCTCTTAAGAATTAAGAAAGATCAACTAACAGTTAACAAAAAATTGTGAGATTGTTGGCATTGAAAGCTAAAATCAGCCATAAAGCTGCTGTATCTGTCTTGTAAACCATAAAAAGCTGCTAGTCTAAACGCTGTTTTTAGGTTACTCTCATGAGGTTTTAAGGTAAGCTTAATAAAAACCGATGGAAGTGAAATATCAAGGGAAAAATACTTCTTTCTCTAATAGATAAATGATTTTGCACTGGTATCTTTTTCTTCATGACAAAATAAGAAAAGTATTTTTTTTCCTCTGTGATATAATCTAAAATTTTATATTATATATTCTGAGGTTATTGTGTGTCTCTTATGAATAACTCGTGTTAGTACTCAGACTGTCTCTCGGTTCTTTCAAGTGGATTTTTGTCTGCTGTATATCAAGCTGTCCCAGTGTATATGCTTAACAACCACCATCCTGCAGAACAAAACAAAAAAACTACACAAAACAAAAAAATGAAACCAAAACCCCCAAGCCCCCAGTCTTTCACATATGCTAAAAAGAGGTTGAAAAATTTGAAAAATGTTCTGAAGATACAGTCTTCTTTAGTTTGGGAATGGTAATGGATGCTATTTCAATTCTTAATGACTCTGCTTTAAAGTATAACTTACCTTAGTGGGAAAGGAAAAAGGACTGTGGAAAAAGGAGGTAGTTTATATTAATTAGCCCAGCTAATAGTAAACTAGGTAGTTTGGTTACGTGTAGCAAATTATTCATGAAAAGAAAAAGCTCCATATAGGCTAATGGTCATAGCTTTTTGTAACCCTGTAGAATACATGGTCTTGGTACAAGGAACCATTTTACAGTTCTGTGTTTGCACAGAACAACAGGAGTTTGGCTGAAGATTGGTGTTAAGACAGTGCAAATAAGAAGTCCCACAGCTATTACGGTCTGTCGTGTTTACTCTGTGAACACTGAAATTAGTTGGTGCCATTAGCTCAGAACTTCTAAGAATGCAAACTTGAATTTTGCTGCCTGAATGTTGGAAAATGGGACATTGAGTGTTGTAAAGAGAAAGTGCTGGGAAAACGATTATTTTGACTTCGGTTGAACTGTAGATAGAGGCAATCTGCTGTTTGTTAGCCTGTCCCAAAAAATATGAATTGCCCAAATTCCTTTCTTTGATGGTACAGGACTTTGCAGACTTCTGATACAAAGGGTAAAAACAAAAAAAGGAAAAGGACCATGATTTTCTTGGTGTCTCTAGGCATCTACTTTTTCAGTGACTTTCTACTGTGCTGTGGTGGCTTGACCTTGCCTGCATGCCAGGTGCCCACCAAGCCACTCAATTACTCTGCCCTTCAGCAGGATGTGGGGGCCAGGGGGAAGAGAGAAATTAAGATGGAAAAAATCCTTGTGGGTCAAGATAAAGTCAGTTTAATAAAGCAAAAGTGAAGGCCATGTGTGGAAGCAAAAGAAAACAAAATATTTATTCTCTCCTTCCCATCAGCAGGCAATATCCAGCTACTTCCCGGGAAGCAGTGCTTCAGTACAGATAGTAGTTTTTCCTTAAGACAAACATCATAAATAACAACTGCCCCCCTTTGTCCTCCTTTCTCTTAGGATTTGTTGCTGAGCAAACATCATATGGTATGGAATATCCCTTTGGTCTATTTGTGAGTTTGTGTCAGCTGTCCTGGCTATGTCCCCTCCCAAGATTGTGCCCACCCCCATCCTACTGGTGAGGAGGGGAATGTTGTAAAGGCAGCTTTGATGCTGTGCAAGCACAGCTCAGCAGCAGCCAAAACACTGCTGTGTTATCAGCACCTTTCTAGCTACCAATATAAAGCCCAGAACGATGGGGAAAATGAACTCCACCTCAGCCAGACGCAATATGTATGCCTGCTGTCATATTGGACCTGACTGATCATCCAGGTGTCTGTGGATAATAAAGAAAAGAAATATAATAGGAAAATTGTCAGTGTCTCTGGTTTCTTTCTAAAGACAGCCTGATAGGAGTCTATTTAAGGTGTAAAAATGCTTATCGCTTCTTCAGGAATCAGCCTAATGTCTGGGGCGTGTCACAAGACAGGTTGAAGAAACCTGCAATAGTAGATTCTTAGATTTACTAAATATAGGGGCTTTGCATACAGTTGTTGTTCACCTAACTCTTCTTAGAATCTTTCTAAAACAATTTGTGTTTTCTCCATTATCTTTTCTTTTCAGTGTGATTGAAAGGTTCAATAATTTTTAATATTGACTCTGCAAACTTACTTGCAATGCATAGCCTAAGAACAGAAAAATAACCTGTGGCTTGTACATTCAGACAAACCTTCCACAGCCTGAATACTTGAAATAAACAGTAAGGGAATAACAAGCCAGGAGTTTTAGGAAGAAAAGCTTTTTAATTGCATGGTTTTGGTAATGTAATAGCAATAAGAAATTTCTCTCAAAGATGAAAAAAAAACAGATTTACTGGCACAGACACATTATATGCTGATGCTTTATGATAACTACTGATAGATGTGACCCAGTTATTAAAGACTGTGATAGAGTTAGGGGCAAATACTATGTACAATCACTTAACTCTTAGATTAGTAGAGGAAAGGTGTCTTCATATATGTTAGGACAGGCATGCAACCAAGTTATATGAAGTGATTCTAAACCAATGTAATCCTGCTCAGGTCAGTGACACTTTTTTAGTTTCTCAAGGAAAAAAAATAAAAAAAATCTCCTCTCTTTTGTACTTCACAAGAGTAATGTGAGGGTTGCATTGTTTATCCACCTCAGGGTGCAGAGATATTACAAGTGAGGAGGACAATTAGTCCTCAGACTCAATTAGCTCTACAATTAGGTAATTGACTTCTCTTGTCACAAAATATTCCTCAGTATTTACAGAATTCCTGTTTGCTATTCCTATACAAAATATTTTACCAAGTTGAACTAATCTCAAAGGTCTTATAGCCAATGGAACAAAACACTTCCCCTTCCTCTCCTCCCCTCGACCCGCCTCATCTAACCTGCCTTTTCTTTGTGTTTTGCCATATTTTCCTAATTTATTTCTACAAAGTAACCTGAGGCTCAAGCCCTCATGCAGATACTCGATACATATATTTTAAATTTAGTCTTGGACATCAAGGTTCTGAATTTTGTTATGAAACTAACATGTATTTTGTTTTGCTAGAACAGAATTTTAGTATGATACATGCTTCTCATTAAAAACAGGTTTAATGGGTTACAATCTAGTGATCTATGACATACATGACATTGGTCTAGCTAATCTAACGGCCTTATGACTTCTATCAAACATTAAAACAACACTGAATGTTTCAGGATGTACGTTGAACATCTATTGGTTCACCAAGAATTAATTTCATGTTTACTTATAATGATAAAACATTTTTCAGATCTGTGATGAGTTTTATTTCTCATCGTTGCCGTTTAGTCATGCACCACAGCTGTCGAAAGAACAGCTCTTGCCCAAATGAATTGTCCCATTACCTCTGGCATCTCTGGTTCTGTGCATTGAGGTAATCTTGGTGATTTTGTAAGGAACAGTTACGTGTAAATACTTATGCAGGGATTTTATCCGTAGAGAAGCTTCAGGATGTAGATTTTTAAAGGATCTAGCTTTAGATACCACTCCCTCCCAGAGTCTTTTTTGTTTGGTTGGATCAGATAGACTAAATAGGATCCATTTACTACTTTTTATCTTGTCTAGTTATATGACCAGTCATACTAAAATTGCTGCCTAATGTGATGAATTTCCTTAGGCAAAAATCAAGGTGAGTTAACAATCTTAATTGCTAAACTTAACGTTTATCTTGAATGTTGCTTGACAAAAAGAGTGTACCATAGTGTCCATTAGCAGGACTTTTCAGGAGAGCTCAAAGGAACTTTTTTATACCTCTTTCATGTGTTTAGCGTGTTTTTTTTTCTAAAGGTTTCTCTAACTTCATTAAGGTTTAGTTTCTTAGTTTGCTTGCAGCAAAAACATTTCTTAAACTTACATCAGAATTTACCGTTTTACCAAGATTGCATAAAAAATACATTATCAAAGTTTTATTTTATTCTGTTACAATTTTACTCTATATTACCAACCAAAATAATGCAAACAAACACTGAAAGCATTCTATTTTAAATTAATATGACGATTTCATTCAATTCAACAGATAAAATCACTATAATTTTTCTAAAGGATATCAATACATCAACACAATTTAATTTATTAACGTTGAGTTTAATTTCTCTACCCTTCACTTTTCTGATTGAATTTCTAAAGAACTAAATTATCTTATGAGTCAATACTATATTTTCAAAAAGTATGGCTGGTGTGTCAGCTAAAAAAAAAAAGTCTAAACCCCACAAGTCTCCTAAATCCTCTATTTTAGGTTTATTTCTCTGCATTTAGGCATCTATCAAAGTGAATGGTTTTTCCAACACATCCTGTATGAGAACTTCTTGCTATTCTTTTCAAAATTAGTCTGCTACTCATTGCCTATATATGGAAATTCTAGGAAGAAAAAGCCTGTCATTAGATACTACTTCTCTGTAGCCAGTCTCCCTTCTGTTTTCTGTGGACCCATTCAAATGTGATATTAATCATCTAGGTACCTTTGTGGCTACAAAGGAAGACAGTTCATTGCTGTAAATGCCTGTTAATGTCACTCTTGGTTGGTGACCTTTCATTTACCATGAAGATAAATAAAATGCCTGAAAATCTCTCTGTGGAGTCCTTTTATTATATGAACTGTACACCCACAATTATATCTTTAGTGCATATTTTTAGCATTGCTAAGAACATTGTAATTGTTAACAGTAATGTTTTACTGCAGAGTGACCTAACTTTATGAAAATAAACCAAAGGCATGCCTCAGCTTTACATGAAACAGAGATTAATGATTTTGAAGAGGAAGACATTCTAGCAGAAGAATTTTAATAAATCATTGTAAATCCTTTGTAGTTCTATAGTCAGTTGCAGTGAATTAACTGGCACTTACTTTATGCTTCATGATTTGCATCAGGAAAGAGGAAAATGTAGGAGACATTGATATACTTCATCTTTCCTTGAGGCACTTTTCATCTGACTTTATGAATGTCTTGGACACATGTTAGGGAAGTACACTTCACTATGCCCCTTGGATGAAGTACAGCTGCATGGTAAGCTTTACTTTCCTTTTTTTTTATGGGGAAATTCGTATACACAGAAAGGTATCCATCCACCTGGGAATTTTCTTCAAAGATCAGGGCCTTTTGCCTCACCAAGGTCTTGGAGCTTGTAGGATAATATTTCCAGCGCAAGCCTACTATTAATTGTTGATCTCGTCATGTACATCTTTAGTTGCCCACATACAGTTAAGTATTTTTTTAAAGTATACAAATTTCAGATTTCTTTCATCCTTTTTTACATTGGTTGTATTTGTACAGCCTATCCCTATAAATACTCAAGCCAAATGATCAGTGTCCTCTCTATCTCATGGCAGCACTGTGGAACATAGTCAATCACTATGGGAAAAAATCACAGGGAAAAAAATAAAGCAACTTCACAATGTTTCTCTGCGATAACACAACTTCAAACATTTGCAACACCAACATTGCGTAGTGACTTCTGTGACACAAAAGTTCTACAACTAAAAAACACTACTAATGAAAACAATGCATGCTGAAGTTGCAGTGGAAAATCTCTGCCCACATTTTCAACTTGAATTTTGTCAGGATTGCAAAAAGACTAAATCTGAGTATTCACATGGAGAAAGCAAAACGTCTTTTAAGATGAAGGCAAAATTAATGAAGATATGTTTGCAATTGTATGGCTAGAATGACAGATTTTTACATTTCCACTTAGCTATTTAGCAATGGTTAAAAATATGCTAAACATTTATCATGTATTCTTTTTCTACCCCTAATATAAAAACGCCTTTGAAGACAAGCTGTACAGATAGATGGTCACCTTTCAATAGAAGAGAAATATAGGAAAAAAATTAGCCTAAGACTTAAATGTGTGGTTTACATATCAGTAAAAAAACATTTTCAGACATCTAAATCAATCAGATCATTAATAGCTTTCACAAAGATGTATTTTCTTCATTATATATCAGAGCTTTGAAAAATATAATTTTGTAACCCGAAACAACATTTATCCACTTTGAATTTTCAATTATTTATAGTTAGATAAGCTAATGTTTTGTATTGCAGCCACCTGAGGCTTGTGGTTTCACCATCATTTCTACAGGAAATGAGGTGAAATTCAGTGTTTTGAAGACAGTAGTGCATTGTTAAAGATATGTCAAGAGTCACAACTTTAAGCTTAAGATACAATCTTAAAACCATATTTTCTTCTTTTCTGACAATGAAAGTTCAGAAAGCAATTAAGCAATGGAAGATATGTTATGAAATATGGTCATGTATTGCACAAATAAAACAATATATGACTGCAAAAAATGATTAGGAGGAAAAAGAAGCCAGCTGCAGAGGCTGATATGTCAATATACATACTAAATGAGGGGCAACTTATGGCACAGGTTGTGCTGCTTTTATGGTGTGCAGAAGTACTTTATTCCCTAGTTCTCCTTTTTTTCAAAACAAACTTCAAAATCAAAAGCTTAATGAACGACCTTACCTTTTCAACATAAGGGAAATTTGTTGAACGGAAGTTTAAGTAAAACCGAAAAGCTGTAACAGTTGTTTATTGTTATAAAATAACTTGCTCAACTCCCCTAATTCAGTGTGTCATATGAATTGTGGTTAAATAACCATAGCTTATTTTGAAACACAAATTAATTATCTATTACAAGCATGCTATTGCTTATCTCTTTCAAAGTCTCATTAGTATGCAAATGACTCTAATTAGGTCACTGTCAGACAATATTTGTGTAGAGTTACTTTCCAAGGTTTAATGTGATGGTTTTGGTTCCTAAATATTTATAAACAGTGCTCCTAAAATCAGCTTTACTTAATAGGGATCATTCTGAAAGTCTGATTAGTTCAGTGGAATTAATCTCAGATGACAAAGAGGAAAAAAATATCTTTTTTTTTTTTCCCAAAGATGGTGTCTTTCAATTTCCACACAATGTACTAGCAGATTAGAGCAACAGTATTATATTTTTAATAGGAATTATACTTTAAAAGTCTCGCTATATAAAATTAGATGTGTTGTCTTTATCTCTTGTTTTTCATGTATGCCTTGGAAAAGAAGTGAAGACAAGAAATTAAAAACTTTATGCATCATGAAGAAAGTCTGACACATTGAAAAATAGGTGCTGCAGACAAGAATTATCATGAACAGTTGTAAATGTATACGTATTCATTGCATTAAAATATATAACCTTTAGGGTATGGCACTTTGATGACTTTTTAAAATCTTGTGCAAAACCCAGGGAGACAGAATCAAAAATATTTATGAGTCAAAGAAAAAGTAAAAAGCTCCAGAAAAAAGATTTTGGAAAGGTAAAACTTTGTGATAATACCTTGCAAAAATAGAAAGCAGGCATTTTCCCTGTCCTTTGGGGATGTGGGAGAAGGCAGAGGGGAGAGAGAAAGAGAACAAATTTGTTTTACAGGACCTGTCTCTGGGTATACCTTGACAGAATAAAACTGAAATTAATTTAAAAAACCTTAATGTTAAAGATAATTTTTCACCATCTGTAGCACTCCAATCTAATGCTCTGCATTCATACATTATAGCTATTTTTAAAAGTGATAGAACTGCTATCTTGATATCAGATTTTTATTTAAAAAGAAGTAAGAAAACAAAGAAATAATAACTGTAAATTCACTGCTATTATGTGAAGCCTACCTATAGGTCCCATTTTAGGTTCGTTCACCAAATATTTTAGTTTCAATATCATCTGAGAAGAAAATCTTTCTTGCTATCCGTTATAAGGATGGGAATTCTCTTCCATCTCCACAGAGCTCATGATAGGATAGAGTATTTGTATTGAAATAGTATAGTGCTCAATTTCTCTTAAACTTTTTAGAAAATTTGAAGAAATTTAGTTATAATTACCTTTGAAGGTAAGTAACATGGTAAAACAAAGCATGTAAAATACTATTTGAGGTTGCAAAACCTAGAATAGAAGCTATAATTTGAAAGATCTTGCAGTATTAACCATAATATTTTCTATTTAGATAATATATTAGTGAAAACACAAAATAATTCCAGTTGTGTCATAACCTACATGAGAACACCTTGGTTTTCAGTAATTTAATTTTCTTTTTGTTTTTAAGTATAAGTAGATAAAAGAAACCTTCAGGATCTTCCTGGTAAACAATTGGGCAGTTTAGATCACATTGGACAAATATCTGGCATTCCTCTTTCCTTGTGCTTCACAGTCCACACCAGCCCAGCGGTCATACTGAACACTATATAATGCCTAAAGTGGAAGAAGGAGGTTGCAGGTGCACTGGCTGGCAAAGGCCAGGGACTGACCAAACCCAACAGTAAGGACTGGAATGACAAAGGAGTGAGAGGCAGCCTTTATCAGCATTGGTGGGAGAGAAACACACAAGAACAATTAGCTGTTTTATTAGAAGACACGTTAAATGTCACAACACATCAGATAAAAACATGTTAGCTTTCAAGTGTTTCATAAAATTATAGAAACTCCTGGAAATTATTAATTACTGTTTTACTCTGAGAGGTCTGCTGCTGATTATTAAGCACAGTGAAAACATTCTGCTTAGCTTGTTCACAATCATGTAACTGTAAAAGGTCGTATCTTTCTCTCTTTTTCTCTCAAAATAAGTAATGATTTGGTGTTTCTATACTAGATGGATCTGTCTCTTTGAAAATAAGACCAAAGTTTAGACAGCTAAGTGAGAATTTAGCAACATTGCCTTAGCTCCTCGTTCTTAAAAAAATAGAGTTCAGACACTGTGCCTGAACAGTCTGTCATTGAAGGTGGGAGTCCAAAGAGAAGAGCTTAGAGGATTAACACAGAAAGAAATTTAATCTTAAAACCCTTCTTGACATCTTACATCAAGTCCCAAAAAAGAGAATGAAAGATCCTGGCAAAGAAACCATAAAGGATATATGGACAACAGAACCACTTTACTTCATTGTTTTCTTTAACTAGACTGTCATCTTTTGATTCCTGTGCCAGGAAAGTCAACACTTTTTAGTATCTTACGTGTCCATGAACTGTAGGAGCCAGCAGCCTCTAATGATATGTAGTATTTGGAAACTTATATGTGATCCATAACGAGGATTTTCCCATAAAGTGGAAAGGAAATTTGTTAAAAATTAGCTACAGTTTTTATTTGGTTCATCTGTTAGACACCTTTACATTTTTCCATACCTTAAAGTTGCTACAACTATATTTCTCTAGTGTCAGTGTTTCTACATGAGAAAGGCACGCACACATTTGAATAGGTTACCTGCTACTTCCCATGCTTGAGATGAGGGTCTCCTAGTCTTTCTTATACTATGCATTCAATACTTTATGCTCTTTTGAAATTGCAGCTTCTGTGAAATCTTGCTTGTGATTTGCATTCAGACTTTACTTTTCACATTCTCTTTGCTTTCTGAACTATCCCAGTTTTTCCAGAGAGCCATTTTACAAGTCCTCCAGTCCTTTTTTAGGCTAAAAATGAGAAAGTTAGCAGAAAATTTCTATAATTGCATCTTGGAAAGATGTAAGTAAGCTTCATGCAAATCTTCACACAAGTACTTAATTCAAGATAGAACAGATTTAACCTAATGTTTTTTGACATTTTTTATTCTTTTCCTTTCCCATGGTAACATCTATTTTAGACTGTGTTCCAGTCTAAACAGTCTAAGCATTATTGTGGGAATGAACAGTAATCTGTCTATCTGTCCGTCCCTTTTTTAGGACAAAAATGGGATTTGGAAAGATTATTAATCATTATTATAAACACAAGTAATTAAGTTTGGGGATTTTCAAAGTTAGACAACATCCCATTTTTGCTATGATATGAAACCATGAAATATTTTTGTCTCTCATCTGAATGAAATTAGTCTGTAGCCAGAATCTCATGTCATACATGCAGTGTTGATTGCAGAAATAGATTTGCATGCCTGAATTGTTTTCCTTTCTTTTGTCCTTTCTTTCTTCCTCCCCCTNCCACCTCTCCCTAAACTTTATTTTAATAGAACATTCTAATTTATTAAAAGAAGCACTTGGAAGACATGGAAGACATAGCCCAGTGCCTACTGAATTGTTTGTTTACAAACTAATTAGTTTTGACATTGACTTTAAAACATTCAGGATTCACACTTGCCTTCTCAGAAGTGTTGGTGATACTTGACATTGTAATATTACTCCTCTTACAAGTGGTGATTGTGGATTTTACTGTTATATGTTAGCTGTATGTGTTGTCAATTAATTGTTAAATGTTTTCCTACAGAAAATATCTACCATATGTGAATTCTGTAAAAGATCACAAAATACCTTAAATTTATTTCTTTTCTTTTCTTTTCTT
>VXBO01004752.1:38880-61099 GCA_013400135.1 Rhinoptilus africanus
TTTTTTTTTTTTTTTGTCATATAATTTCAACATTTACTTAGAGTGCATTTAGTTGGAGTACAATTTTACCAAGCAACAATGAGTATAAACTATCAGTGTTAAATCAGGACAGTGTGACACAATTCACATTTCACTTGGAACTTGCTCCTGAATGCAGAAAGGGGAAGACAACTGGAGGAACAGTATATAAGTGGGCAGAAATAAGAAAGTGGGTTTGAGGGTGTAGCAAAGTCTTTACAAAATCTGTGACCCTAATTAGAACGGCCCTCCAACCAGCTCTGAATTTTAAGAAATCAAAAAAATTTACATCTTTCTATTTATTACCTGTTATTTAAACTCTTTATAAAACATTTATGAATACAAATCATATTTATATAAAGCATTATGTAAAGCATATCCTTTATAAAGCATATATACATGTAAGCCCTTCCTTTCTAGAAAATTTTATTTTCATAATACACAGCTGCTTCAAACTTAAGCAAAATTGTCTATGCTAATTTTCCCCATTTTGGCTCCTGAAAAACCTCTGTCTCTGCTTCTTGCACATTTTTGTGTCACTTTTTGCTCACGGACTATAAAGGGCTGCACTGCAACTCTTTATTCAGTATGCCCAGATTAAAAAAATCAGTTTACAGTTCAGGGCACAAAGGACAGTTTGTTTAGTTGATAATTCCACAGTAGCTATCATTTCTAATCATAGAGGGACAGTATTAATTAGTGTATAGATTAGTAATACATAGTATTGCCAGTGACAGAAAAATATATGTATAACATTTCTTTTAGTTTAAAATAATCAAGATTTATTCAATATGACTAATGTAGAAGACTACTATGCAGCTATAGACTGGTTTCTGTCTTTGAAACAAGGATTCTTATTCCCTTGAAATTTAATTACAAGGACATTTTCATCTCTGTAGCCAGTTGGCTCATCTGCTCAGACTGCCTTACTTATTCTCCCAAAAATATATAAATGTCCTCACTTTCCCTCTTTCTATAAGCTATCTTCATACACATTTGCCTGACTGCTTTCTGCTAGTTAATGAACTCACTATGCGATGTCTACATGCTTTTAAACTGTGTCATTGTTCACATGTGTTACACAGATCCCATGTGTCATATTGTGCATTACTTACATTAACTTGCTGCTTGTCAATTAGGTTTTTAGCTCAGAGTTTTTACTTCATCAAAGCCAAGTTTAGATACATCTTATATGAGCAAGATGAGAACAGACAAGGAAAAATGTGCAAATTAAGTCACCACAAACAAAGGTCTTAGTTATTGAGAAAAATGTATGTGCCAGTAGGTATTAACACCTGGCAAACATTTCTATGCATATGAAAAACAGATCCAGAAATTGATGGCAAATGAGAAAAAGCAGCAGCAGCATTATGTTTGAAAATATTATGTATTTTTTGTAAGCAATTTTATTGTTATGTTTTTAAATTGTTTTATACCTAAATTCATTTTGAGTGAAAACACATTCTACACATTCTTTTTTAAAAAACCAAATATATATGGAGTACAAGAGTGTGACGTGATATACAAGTGCATAATACAGACGAACTTATTGTAGAACATAATATGTACCTAAATTTTAGTTACCTATTGAGAGACTGATTGCTTGCATTCCATTGCTAGTCAATGAAGAACAGCAGAAGCCACAGAAAGCCTCCAGCAAGAGGCAATGCCTGTGTAGAGGAGGTCTCTCTCCATGAGACCTAGGCTAGAAGCATTTGGGGTTTGGCTTGCTCAGACTACCAGTTACAAAACCATGGCTTGCCTTCAGTATTCATCGCCATCCCTGATCTGTTTATTAGAAAGAAATGCTTGGATTGGCTGGGCTTGGCGGACTGCTTCTCATTTCGTTCCCTTGACTGCTCAGCTTGGGTTCAGAAATGCTTCCTGAAAAAGCCATTTTAGGAATGCTGTGTCAGAGAAGGAGAAAAATACTTTTCGAGGTAATTGTTTTATTTGGTAACGAAGCGTCAACACCTAGCTTCCATACACAAACAAAACAAAACAACTACAATACTGATATTGCTACAGCATGTTTCACACAAGAGACCAGAAAAAAAAAAAAAGTAAATACTTTATACTACTCTGGCCTTTTACTTGAATTTACTTTACATTTGTGTATGATGCTCAATGTTCTACCTACTTTGAGTTTCATGGAAGAGGACTTGAAGACAACTATAAAAATATCTTAAAAGTTATGGATACCTTTTCAGTACATAAAAATGGCACAGCTTTAAAGTTCATATCTCTACCCTTCTAGGGCTAGAAGTGAGAACTCTTTCCTACTTGGAAAATGCTGTTTCTGCTGCAGTCATATAGCTCCCTGTACCTCAGAAAATCTAAAATGTTTTCTTGAATATACTGTATCCATATTTTTATAAGACTTTTGAAAAAAAAAAAAAAAACCACCACCAAACAATGGTAAAATATTTTATATGCTTGTATATAACCAAATAAAGTATAGGTTACAATGATCTGCTTCTGTGCAAAGTGTCATAAACCTCTAGCATTCTGATTTTGTTGTCTTTTACCTCCATTTTGCGTTCTTGTGACAGTACATGAGTGTACACAGAGCAGTATAGAAATAAGTACTAGTGTCTGAAAACATGAATTTAGGATTTGATCCAGATTTTCTGGAAGTCAAGAAATGTTGTTCTGGAAAAGAGGAAGAGAAATATTTCATAACTAAATCACAGCTTGTATAAAAAATATATGTTTGAAATGGCCTTGATACCAAAAGAAAAAAAGAAAATTAAATGATGGGTGTAGAAGGAAGTAAAAGCAACTGAATCAAAATAAGAAAAAGAACTAGATAAAGCTAAATATTAGGTAAAATAAATTCAAGATGACCTTTATTTCCCCAAGGAATAAAATCTCAGTGATAATTCATGAACACATCCATATCAAGTGTGCATGGTTGGCATATCTAAATTATCAATCAATTCTTCAATAGCAGTAAAAAGAGTCCATGGTTTAATAGATATTTTCCATCACCAATTTTTATACAATGAAAAGTCAGTTAAGTAATGGAACCATTTTTCATCCTATATGTAACCTTTATGTTACTTTATTGTTCATTGCTCTCTTGGGGTAATAGTCTTTGCAGTGTGTGAGGAGGGCTGATGGCATGCAATAGTGCAATACATATCTTGTGATTTACCAAAATTATATTAAATATCAGAACTCATATTACATGTTTAATCTCTTGTCTGTTCTACCACTTCACCTCCTGCCTTTTGTAGTTGCCTTGATATTTCTCAAGGTTTTGTATTGGAGATGTGGTTTCCTACTATTTGCTTCTTATTCTGCTTTTTCTCCAGCTGGCCTTTGAAAGGTGGACCTCCCACTGAACATGGAAACTCTACCATCTGGCTGAGAAAAGGCAAAAACTTTTGATCTCTAACAGAAGCCACTGAAGCTATAAAAACAATCAAAACCAAAGAACCAACACAAATAAAAGTAAAGTTGTAGACTTAAGCATTAATCGTTAGTCATGCAGTGATAATAATAGTGATAATTGAGAAAAGGAAATGAAAGACAGAAATTAATAAAGATAAGAGAATAAAAACAACATTCAAATTCAATAGCCCAGAATAATCCCTGATCAATAACAATAAGGATCGATTATGAGATGGTTTTAAAAATCTTGTATTATAACTAAAACTTGTGAGCTGTTATGGTTTTGAGTCAGAAAAGTGGTAGAGGTAGGCATTCTTAATGCTATTCTTCACAATACTTCAAGGCTGATTTTATATACATAGCTTCATGTCTACAAGTGCAGATATTTGATACATAACTTAGTGTGTGAATATATATACATTTTTACATGTAAATATATTCTGGTCAGATGAACTGTTAATACCAAAATTCTGCATATGTGTTTTCCTCGCTTTCTATTTAATTTGTGTAAATTTGTGGGTTTTTTCATAATAATTTGACACTCTTAATTGCATTCTTCCACTTTTGTAATGCTTTACTTTAACTGATACCTTTTTGATCATTCAGTTGTGCTACTCCCTGAATGGATGAGTTGGGTTTTTATAGTGAAGGCAGGAATGCCTAATTCATTACCCAGAGCATTTTTTCAGTTGGAGAATATACCTCTGTGGTTGTTTATAAGTGAAAAGTACATGAAGGTGATTCAGAGAATCAAATCTCTCATCCATTTACAATGTATATGTAGATGTGTGGATAGACTGCATACTAAGTGGCTACAATTTTTGGTGGAAAATGTTGCTTCTACTGTCACAAAGTCCCCTAGGAGTTTCATGGCACACATTAAAAAAGGACAAAAGTAGTATTATGTCAAAAGGAACCAGTCTTAGATAATTATCTGCAACTACTTGGTTATGCTGAACACTGCTGTTTCTTTTAACGAATTCCATTCATAGGCTTTACTTTGACTTAGTTATCCATTAAACTTTATTAGACTCTGTAGGGTTATACTTTACCTGTGCAAATCTGCAAAATGCTTTTCCTACCCCATGACTCCTGTAAAGGAGGGACTATTTACAGAAGCTTCACATGGCAGTTCAGAGTTGTTGCATTTCACCATTTGTCCAGTATTTATACTCTGTTCTTGCAAGTATAGTGAGTTGTGTGGGAGTTTTAAAGAAAAATTATGGAAGCCTGAGAAACATAAAAGTTTAAGTGAATCAGCTGATGGTTGGTTGGTTTTTAAAGATGACTACATTTACTGGAATTTTACACACATAGAATATAAACCACTGACTTAATGTATAAACATGATAAATCTTTCCATTTGAACATGCATCTCTCACCATGGCTATATGGTTATCTAAAGTGGTGGTACATTCTTCCCGAGATGGAGTAATCAGATCTGAACCAATTTAAACAAATTTGACCTTGAAAAATGTGAAGTTCATTTATCCTAGGGAGTGAATGAAGCATAGTTAGTTTAAGTTAGTTGACAGATGCGTATAGATTATTTTCAGAGACTGAAATCCTGTCTGTGTTGAAGTCAGTGTAAAATTCAATGACTTCAGTGGAACCAGGATTTTGTCCAAAGTGTCGGAAGCAACTGAGCTGGTGACAGCCAGCTCTCTGATCTGCTTGTGTGGATTTGCAAGTTTGTTTGATTTCAGTTGCCCTTGTAGTGCCGTAACTAATCTTTCACCTACTCAGTTAACATTCCTTTGCTAAACAATGTCTGCAGCAATAATTATAAAGGAACGGCTTCTTTGACATGGAGGAGAACAGTGCTCAAAGTATACTCCAATAGCTAATTAGATACCTCTTTTCGACAACAAGTATCTCCCCTTCCCTGTCTCAAAAGAATTAAAAAGCAATCCAGCACCACAGAAAATAACAGGGAGATATGATTCAGTTCATCTTGTCAAGCTACAGCTTTTAATGATGGGCAGATTGTCCTGGGGTTTCTTTCATGTGTGATGTAACAGCAAAATACATTTTAGCAGTAATTTCTAACTGAGAACAAGATTCTGCTGTGTCTGACATCCAACCAGCCATGAAGGGAGCTAAATACAGTGGCTGCCCTGGAGAGAATCCAGCAGCCACCCCACATGAGAGCAGTATATAACAGATGGGACTAGGATGACTGATTTAATTAGAATATTTTAATAGAAGAATGGAGAAACATTGCACAGCTCTATCAGTTAGTGAAAAACTCCATTAAATTCCCCAAATTAATTGTTCCATAGGGAGAATATGTCAAATAAAGCATATCTCACTGTAATCTCTCTCTTTTTTTCTCTCTTTCCACCTCTCCGCCCTCTCTCTCTTTTTTTTTTTTTTTTCCTCATCTGGGGAAATTCCAGGTGATCATGAAGGAAAATAATCTGTTATAATCCATTTTTAATATGCTTAAAACTCTAAAAAAGAAATAAGCATTTGGATATACTCAAATATTTATCTAGATCTGTTAATTAAAATGTTGAATGTCTTAAAGCATTTGAATTTATCTGATACCTTCAGTTCCAAAGATTTCCTATTGTGGAAATACTTTTCCTAATCATGAATTCAGAAAAAAGAACCCCACATGCTAGTGACAAATTCTTTGTTATATTTCATATAGGAGGTAACCTTTGTCCAAAAGAAAATCAGTTGTTTGAGGTTTTGGGGGCATATTTTTTTGTTGTTAATAGACAATAGGTTGTACCATGTATTTGAATTGCCTGTTAGGGTATGAATTAAATTAAATTGATTTTTGTTTAAGCTTTCTTTTTAAGAAATGGTAAAAGAATTTAATGCCAAAACTTTTAAATTCTCACAGTAATATCTCATCGTATTTTCACAGGACAGATAATTCTGTAAACTCTTTTCCCAGTTCTTAACAAAATCTGTATTAAATAATTTCAGCCATATAATAATTTCATCCTTGGGTTTGAAAAAAAATTATATTTTAGGAAAGATAGCAAACCTACTGGTGACAATGAAAGAATGACATAGCAAAAGCTTAACAACACAGTGCTTGATGGCAATTTGATTGTTGTAATAATGAAATCTGTATCAATTAGCCATGAGAGAATCTCATATTCAGTAGCTATTCAAGTGCTGAGAAGAAGAACAAATAATCTAGCTAACAGACCAAGAAGAGAACCTCAGTAATATTTTGTGGGACCTTCTTGTTATATCCAATTTTAAAGGGCTGGAAACTTATTGAAAGAATATTTAAAGAAGACAAACAGAATACTTAGGTATAATCTTCATAATCATAAGAAGTGGGGACAGGGAGGTTTTACTTAATGGAAGGGCTTTATTATTCATCTCCACCGATCAGATTTTTATCTTTCCTATTGCAAAATTAGAATATTACATTACCTGAGTGTGAAATTCAGCAAATCCAGATTTTTTAAAGAAAATAAGGATGACATGGGTTTTTTTTGCATATGCTACCCAGACGTTTTAATTTTCACAATGATTTGACTGAAACAACCATCTTAAGTCACTTTCATTTTTCCTGGAGGATTTTTATGTAAGAATTTCATTCCATGTTTTTTTAGCTTCTTAGTGATGTTATTCTTTCTTAGCCTCCAGGAATGGTCCATCACAAAAGCACATCCAGTCATTCCTCATTCAGAAGTAGCTCATAACTAATCTTGAATTTTTTGGTTTCTACAGAATATTTGGAAGGATGCCTACTAAAAAAAGGGAAAAGAACTACATTTCTTCCTATTATGTGGGCTCCTAAGTTTCTCATTGTTGAATGATTAAATGTGACAGATATTACTATATTTTCTCTTTTCTGTTGTCACTGAATGTTTGAGTAGCAGCTTAGATCAGAATCCTACAGAGTTTAAAACTTGCACCTCCTCAATGTCATTCTGTCATTGTCACAGTTAAGAAAGTAATGTAACATGCAGAATGCAATTATGATACATGGTACGCCTCAGTCAAAACAGTTCAGGTTAGAATTTACAACTCCTAATATATCACAAACACCAATTAGTTCTGTAAATTGACTAAGTTCTGTGAAGGAATTACCTTTGCCTTAGTTATATAATAGTAATACTGTGTTCTTCCTTTTATTGCGCATACTCAGGCTCAACAGTACTATCTCTGCTCTGGTTGCAATAAGGTTGCATTTTAAATTTGCTATAACCACTGAATATGGGTCCTTTACTGCTTTGGGGTATATTGTTCTCCTTGGGAGAGATAATTTCCTCTTCATATACCTACTCCTTTAGGATTAATGTGTTGCTTCCAAATGCTTGTGCATTTGGAAAGCAAACATTGCTCTAAGTTTAAGGAGAACAGGAGGAAACCAAAATGTTAAGTATAAGCTAAATGAGTCGATCTTCAGAAAATATGAAAGTAATTGTTATTAAAGTTAAGTAAAAAGGGCCTCTGAAGAACTGTCAAATATACATGGCTATTGAGAAATGATAGCATGAAGGGTGATATTGATTGACTAGTAAGTCATCTTCTTGCTTGGAGTTAATTTTCAATTAACACTTCATCTTTTATTATTTTGTATAAGAATATTTAAAAGCTAAAAATAAAGTATAATCAGTGAAAGATATGTGTATTTCATCACACATTTGAAACTAGAGTCATCATGTGATTAAGAAAATGTCCATGAAGGCTTCTACAAACATTGACCACCTATAGTCTAGATAATGTCTATACAGAAGAATTAGGGTCACAATTGTGATTACAGATTTTGGATGCTCTGAAAATGAAAATAAATAATAAAGCTAAAATTTTTCTACGATGTGTATATAATTTTACTAATTACTCTGTTACTAATGACAATGAGACAGTATCTCAGTTGGACTATATTATTTATGGACATTTTTGTCTTCCTTTGTGTATTGAATTATATCTGCATTATATATGAAACAAAAGCAGAGATTGTTGGTTTTTTTCAATGCTTGATAACTGATTGTTCTATCTGTGATTTTTCAGTTGTTGCTGTTGTTCTGATTAACTGAAACTAGGAAGAAATCTAAAATATATAATTAAGGGTTTCCTCAAATCGTACAAAACCACCTGATACTTTTAAAGTAAAAGACAAGTTGTGTTTTATATATAGGATTATCTTTATGTTGGATAGATAAGTGAACCTATACTAAATATTTCAAATGTCTCCTACGATTACAAAAATTGGTCACGGGTAAGCAGGAATATATGTTGGATGGAATCTTTAAGGCATTAGGTGCTGAAGTTTATTTGACATTAGCATAGGATCACAGGATCATTCAGGTGGGAATGGACCTTGGGAGATCTTCAGTCCAACCTTGTGGACAAACAGGATCACCTGTGAGATCAAACCAGGCTGCTCAGGGTTTCTTCAAGATACGTCATGAGAAACTCTGGGGATGGAGACTGCCCATCCTCTGTGGACAGATCTGTTTCACTGCCTGACTTTCCTCATAGTGACAAAACTATGAGGGAATTTGTTTCCTCCTTTTTTTTTTTTTTAGGACAGAATTAAAGTCACTATTAGTGTATCAGCAAGGAGAATTAAAGAAATATGTTATCACAAACAAAATAAAAAAATTAAATAGTCAAGTAACCAACTTTTGGACCTCTGTGATCATAACGAAATCAAAGTTAATGTATTCCTCTATAATTTTTGATTATACCTATATTTTCCTATGCATATACACAGTCATTTTGTTTGACAGTATTGGCACTTGAATGGACGATTTGGATATCATTTAAGTAATGCATGTAATTGCAGGAATGCATGTAGTTTCTGTTACACCAGTGTCTTAACTATAGTTCTTTAAAGGAAGGCAGATTACAGCTGGAATTCTTGCTGTTAGGGAGAGAATTTGAATTTCTCTTTAGCTGGATTGGTATCTGTTCTTACACCAAAATAAAGCCCTACTTTAAGAGAAAACAAATGAGTAGATGCTCTGTAATCCAGGATCACAACTACTTTCTAAGTTACTCTTAAATAGTTTTATGCTTGGTTGTAGGGTTCTTTGATTCAAGTCAGCTTTCATGAAGTGGAAATCTCAGGTTTCTCATTCAAAAGTAAGCTTTTAGTAAAAGCAGCTTTGAAAGCATGAGTTGATTTCAAGTGAGTACTAGAGCTGAAAAAACACCACCAACCTGCAGCTGTGTTTTACTTCTGCAAAAGGAGACTTGGGAAATACAGAGATAACCAGAAAAAATCAGTACATCCATTTTTTTTCAATAAAAGTATCTGAAATAACTGTTTTAGCAAACTTTCCTAAAATCCATACAACTCTTCTGTTCTTACAGATGTGATAATGGAGGATTTGAAGTTGCAGAGAGAAGTGCAAATCATTACTTGACAGGCCTGTCCTAAAAGTTATGCAGTGGCTGAGCTATATGATTGCCTCTCTGTCTCTGAAAGCACAATTGTTTTTCTTGGGAGTGAGGTGAGTACAGCCACCATAATGAGAGCCGTGGGCAGAGCTGCACATGGTAAGTTAAGTTATTGGTTATTTTTTTTTCCTATTTTGCTGATGCTTTTTTGGTTGCCAAAACATGGTCTGCAGAATTTAATGTTAGATTAACCCTTTCTTTTCCTTCTTTTCTACTAATGCAACTTAGCTGAAACTGAAGTCAGGCATAACTAGCGTTGACTTAAGATTTTCTGTGCAATATGCAGAGTTGCAGTTTCACCATGTTTATAAATCTTCACAAACCAAACAAAACTATGACCCTGATAAAGCAGAAGTCATCAAATTATGTACAATTTCCTACCAGGAAGTGTTAGGGTAGTACAGTAAAGCTCTGGCTATTCTATTAATGAAGAGAAAATTTACTAAGGGAAAAAAACTCTTAAGGACAAGCTTGATTAACAAATTTCACATAATTCTATTCAATATGTAAATGGTAAGGTCTCCTGTGGAACAGCTTATTTAGGTCAATAGAAGTTTTAAATAAGATATAAGTTCCGCTATCTGTGTATTGTAAAACTATCTTATTGTAAGATGATCTAATATATGGCCAAGGAGAAGGGAACAGTTGTTAATCTTGCAGGTAACTCTTCTAACACTTGATTTTATGTTATTCTCCATCTCATGCCATACGCAATTTCCCATGAAGACAGATGATAGAGGTAAGGTTTAAGTGTTCATTGAACTTAAACCCAAGTAAATTATTATTTCCTATATTTATAATTTAAATTTTTTGTAACAAGTGTAAAAAATCATGCAGATGTACATAAGTATACTATGCTGAGTAGCAGTGAAGATAATTAAATGAAACCAGCAACAAAGAGCCTTAAATGGCTGACTCAAATTTTCAGTGGGCCCCTTACTACTCTAAACAATTTTTAAGGAAACTACATGACAGCCTTATTTCTAACATTTGCCAATTGGAGGGCTCATAACTTTGTTCTGGCTTCTATGCAATACATAAAAATAAATCAGTGAAGACCTGTTCCTTAAATATGAAAATCAATGAATGCCATATTGTCAAATACTTTCTTCTGTTCTTTCTTTGAGATTGGCTGTACATTTAAATACACTATTTCTACATTTTCAGTGAAACACACTGGCAGTAAATTCACTGGCAGAATATCATAGAATCATAGAATCATAGAATCATAGGGTTGGAAGGGACCTTAGTAGATCATCTAGTCCAACCCCCCTGCCAGAGCAGGGCCACCTTAGAGCAGGTTACACAGGAACGCGTCCAGGCGGGTTTTGAATGTCTCCAGAGACGGAGACTCCACCACCTCCCTGGGCAGCTTGTTCCAGTGCTCTGCCACCCTCAAGGTAAAGAAGTTCCTCCTCATATTTAGGTGGAACTTCCTATGCTCAAGTTTGTGCCCGTTACCCCTTGTCCTATCACTGGGCACCACTGAAAAGAGCCTGGCCCCATCCTCCTGACACCCACCCTTCAAGTATTTATAAGTGTTAATTAGGTCCCCCCTCAGACGCCTCTTTTCCAGGCTAAAGAGACCTAATTCCCTTAGTCTATCTTCATATGAGAGGTGTTCCAGTCCCCTAATCATCTTAGTAGCCCTATGCTGCACCCTCTCCAGCAATTCCTTGTCCCTCTTGAGCTGGGGAGCCCAGAACTGGACACAGTACTCCAGGTGGGGCCTCACCAAGGCAGAGTAGAGGGGGAGGATGACCTCCCTCCACCTGCTGGCCACACTCTTCTTGATGCACCCCAGGATGCCATTGGCCTTCTTGGCCACAAGGGCACATTGCTGGCTCATGGTCATCCTGTTGTCCACCAGGACTCCCAGGTCCCTTTCCTCAGAGCTGCTCTCCAGCAGGTCAGCTCCCAACCTGTACTGGTGCAGGGGGTTATTCCTCCCCAGGGGCAGCACCCTACACTTGCCCTTATTGAATTTCATGAGGTTCCTCTCCGCCCAGCTCTCCAGCCTGTCCAGGTCAATATGCCCAAGTGTGTTTAGTCTAAGGTACTGGAAGACATTCAAGCCCACAGTATTCTGTAAAAATCTTTCTTTGTCTTCTATTAATTGAAAGACAAATAACTTTGGCAGCAATATGTGGCAACAGGAAAGGCACAAGTTAAACAATACCTCTCTAACTATCTTTGTTGCCTTACTAATAGACTTTTAATTCACTACACAGACCCTTTAAGACTGATCATACAGTCTATGTCTCTATACATCTAATCAAAAGAAAAATGTAACACTTCTTCTTTTTTCTTCATCTGTGTCACACAAATTAAATTCCATTTATGTTTTACACATTGTGTTGAATAATAGCTCATAATTTAAATTATGAACAATTTAATGCTGGGCCCCTATTGCAGTACCTCCTCAAAATACATGACAAATGTTTACCTCTTTGCAGCACAGTCAGACAATTCAAAAATGAAAATCTGTACAGTGACCTAATTTGCAGTTTAAACTTTTCAAGGGTCATAGTGTCTAGTGTAGTCAGGAGTGTAGAAGTCTAGAGAATAAAAGGTTTATTGTGCTGTGTAGACTGTGAAGTACTTGCATACTTACAAGCAGGGAATGCTGAATTATTATAATTAATTAATTTATCTAGTGATTTATAATTTAGCCTTTGTTCTCATTTTGAATTATGCATGAGCCAGTGACAGTTTTGAAAAATAATAGTTTATTTGTACCTTTTCTAATTTTAACCTACCATTAGTTCAGTCATTGTTAGCTGCATTTACCTATGCCTGTTTATGAAGTGGGAAAATAGCTCTGCAGGAAAAGTTTCACAGCGTATTTTACTCTTATTTTTTTAGTTTAGGATGAGGTTTTTTAAAGAATGATTTTACATTGTCAGTCCTGTTCAATGAGAATGGGATTATTAACTGACAGTGACAATCTTGGCGCCATAAAATACAGGGCTTTTAAAATCCCTAGCAAGAAGCAGCTTCCTTCATTATTAGGTATTTTAAATCACAGAAGTGACTTTGTACAATTAATGCATAAGATATTGCCTTTTGTGCATAAAATGAAACATTCCTGACCACCTTGTGGCTTGTACTATTTCTCTCAATTGCACTATGGTATCATGTATTGCTGGCTTCTGAAGCCTTTTTTCTTGGTCCAAAGAGTTAATAATATCCAGCAAGTACAGTGAAAAAGTGGACTGCATTTAAATATCAGAGGTATTTTAGTGCTGGTTTTAAAAACTATTTTTAATTAGAATACCTCAGTATTCCACCACAATTCAATATACAAATATATCAGTGCGCGAAAACTATGGATTCATGGAGGGTTTGCTTTGTTTTATTTTTTAATTTTGCATGTCAGCTAACACCCATACTCAGCTACTCAGCAACATGCTTAAGTCTGAGTTTAAAACTAAATATTTGGTAAATCTCACTCAAGTCAATCCCAAATTTGCTGTGCTTTCTCACTAATTATACTTTACACCTCAAAGCAAGTATGTCAGTTCAACAAGTGCTGTATGACATTATGAGCTGCTAAAATTACTATAAAACACCTAATTTAAAAATAAGTGTTTTCATAATGAATAAAATTACATCCCCGAGCTTTCTCATTTGAATGTTCAGGTAAGTGATGTGAGTAGTGAAATGACGTTTGGCATTGTTACAGACTACTAAAGACGGTTCAATAAAACAAGAAGTGTTTGATGGTAGGTGACCAGGCAAAAATTCAGGGTGAAATTTAAGGCTGATAAAATAAAAAAAATAAACTACAGAAAGGAACACACTGCTCAGAAAAGAAATTAGTCACACTGTGAGTACAAGAAACAAAGTGGCATATTAGAATTTACCAGAGGAGCAGTAGGAAACAAAGCAGTAATTTCATTATGCCAATGAATAAATCCACAATAACCTATATTCTAAATACTGCAAAAAGTTTTGTCCCTTCATCTCTAATATTTTACTCTGGAACTAGAAAATATATGGAGAAGAGCAGCCTCAGTGATCCAGGGTGCGTAATGGCTTTCACATAATGGGAGATTTAATGGAGTAGAGTAGAATGATTAAGTTTGGAAATTTGGAAAACATTAACACAGTTATCTCTGGGATTATATTCTTTTCTTAAGTATCTGCTTGTTCCTCTTAAGCGTATAGGTGTATAATGCTAAATAAGAGGTACAAAACCTGATCCTGGCCCAGTGTTGTAGACTGCTCTGTATTCAGACAGTGTATTTCTCTTGGGGAAAGTGAGGTGGAACATTTCAAAAAGAAACCGAGGGTGTGAGCTATTGAAACAGTCAAAGACCATCCAGAACTTGAGTGTTCTCCTTGTTCATCCTCTGTTTATCTATAAAGAGCAGTCCATCCATGGCAGTACAGATGTATTCCTAGTGGCAAGATTGTGGTCTAGGTGAAATTTTGTACTGAAGCACTTTGGCTGTTCTTACATTCTTGTGCCAGCTGGTGACACACAAAGCATGATTAGATGGGACAAGAGGTAACGGGCACAAACTTGAACATAGGAAGTTCCACCTAAACATGAGGAGGAACTTCTTTACCTTGAGGGTGGCAGAGCACTGGCACAGGCTGCCCAGGGAGGTGGTGGAGTCTCCATCTCTGGAGACATTCAAAACCCGCCTGGACGCGTTCCTGTGCAACCTGCTCTAAGGTGGCCCTGCTCTGGCAGGGGGGTTGGACTAGATGATCTATTAAGGTCCTTTCCAACCCTATGATTCTGTGATTCTGTGAGATGTGAAGAAAACTTGTATACAGAGTAAACCAAAGTTGCACAACTTTTAAGATTACCTGCTAGAGGACAGTTTTGGTAGTGTATATAATGTTTTTCATAAGAAAATATGCAGAGAGAGTAGCCTATTTTTGCTATCAGAGATATTTTCAGACTCCAGTTAGAACAAAAAGCTGTTGTGACTGATCATTTGCCAGGGAAAGTCCTTTTGCATGAATGTATTGCTTTGGAAAACAGGCTAAAGGGACAAGTGAGACGTCTACTGGGGATTAGATCAGCCATACTGGTTAGGATGCACTTCTGGTGATTTTGAGGGCTTTAGCTTGTGTCAGGAGTAGACAGAAGAGATGGACTGAGAATCAAAGAATCCCTTTCCTATTCTTATAGTCCATTTAACTGGAGCTCTTGGCTGGATTGTAGCTGGCAAAAGACCCAACATCCAGCTCATGCTTTAAACGTGCTTCAATAGTCAGGCTGGTCAAAGACATCTTTTTTGACATTTAAGGCCAATAATAGAGCCTGTAGGTAATTGGCATCCCCCAATTAGTGTGTGGGATAGGCATTGTTCAGCAGCAAAAATGGAGAAATAGTTGTGATTATAAAGGTGTTGAGTTCTCTTTCAGAGCATTCTCCCATCAGTGTCTGAGTCAGTCCTTAAAGCTTTGTATAATTTAGAGCAGGCTTCTAAATGCTGTAATACAAACATCCATGAACAGAGATGCAGGATAAACAGGAAATTCAAAAGTGAACTGAAAGATGTGTTACACTTGGTATGCTTTTTTAAATGAAATGATTTTTTTTCTTTCCTTATGTACCAGTTTTTCATGTCCATTCTTAGTTTGTTTCTAAATTAATATTTAATATATTAATTGTATTTTAATAGTCTTTTGACTAATGAAAAGGCAAGGAATAGACACGGCTGCCAGCAGTTACAAAAACTTAATTAGACATGGTGCTGATAGGAAAGTGGATAAAAGTACTATGTGGATTTATGTTTTACTTGATATTGTACTCTAGAGGCAGCTTGTTCTGCAAGTCTGTAAGTTTCAGAAGAAAGCACTGTGCAAGAGCTTCACTGCAAGAAGGATAATGTGCATTGGTATTGTCTTTTATATTTTTAATCTGGAGTCCTATTTTTTTTTAAACTCCAGAGAGTCCATGAATTTACTGCGTGGAAAAGTCAATGCAGAATATTGCAAATGTCAGTTTCTGGTTTTTGCTGGATGTAAATTATTTTTGCCTGTTTCTCGTTGATGTGTTAAGGAGGAGTGATAAAGTTGTAAATAAAAGTTAAGCTGCAGTGAATATTTAAACTAAGAACAGATTGAGGACACCGATTGCTTTGTGGTGAAAAAAGAGACTTTTCCCTGTTTCCTTTCCCCCCCCTTTTTTTTCCTATTTATCAGGAAAAATGATTGTATATACATGGCTGAGCTGAGATCTGATGGTCAAACTAAAGGGCAACAATGAAATGCACAGGCAGTGGAAGCAGGGACAGGTATTCTGGGAAGAGTATAGGCATCCTCCCTGGTTGTATAGAGATAGATTCAGGAACACTAAAGCACAGCTTAAGGTGAACTTGGAAAAGGACACAAAGAATAATAAGAAGGGCTCCTGCAGGTATGTCAGCCGTAAAAGGAATGTCAAAGAAAGTATATCCCCCATGATGAGCAAGACTGGTAACTGATGAGGAGAAGGCTGAGGTACTCAACAACTCAGTCCTTACTGGCAACCTCTCTTCCCACACCTCTCAAGTGTATGGACTGCAAGGCAAGGACAGGGGGAGCAAAGTCTCTCCCCCTGTAGAGGAAGATCAGGTTTGTGACTGCCTGAATTCAAACATACAGAAGTCTGTGAGACCTGACAAGATGCATCCCAGAATCTTGAGGGAATTGTCTGATGTAGTTGCCATGCTACTCTCCATGATATTTAAAAAGTCATGGCAGTCAGGTGAAGTCCTGGTGACTGGAAATGGGAAACATTGCACCCGTTTTTAAAAAGGGTAGGAAAAAGGGCTCTGGGAACTACCAACCTGTCAGCCTCGCCTCTCTACCTGGGAAGCTCCCCGGAAAAGATCCTCTTAGAAGCTGTACCAAGGCACATGGAGGGCAGGAAAGTGATTTGAAACAGNGCAAGACTGGTAACTGATGAGGAGAAGGCTGAGGTACTCAACAACTCAGTCCTTACTGGCAACCTCTCTTCCCACACCTCTCAAGTGTATGGACTGCAAGGCAAGGACAGGGGGAGCAAAGTCTCTCCCCCTGTAGAGGAAGATCAGGTTTGTGACTGCCTGAATTCAAACATACAGAAGTCTGTGAGACCTGACAAGATGCATCCCAGAATCTTGAGGGAATTGTCTGATGTAGTTGCCATGCTACTCTCCATGATATTTAAAAAGTCATGGCAGTCAGGTGAAGTCCTGGTGACTGGAAATGGGAAACATTGCACCCGTTTTTAAAAAGGGTAGGAAAAAGGGCTCTGGGAACTACCAACCTGTCAGCCTCGCCTCTCTACCTGGGAAGCTCCCCGGAAAAGATCCTCTTAGAAGCTGTACCAAGGCACATGGAGGGCAGGAAAGTGATTTGAAACAGACAGCGTGGCTTCACTAAGGGCAAGTCCTGCCTGACCAACCTAGTGGTCTTCTGTAATGGAGTGCCTACATAAGTGGACAAGAGAAGAGCTGCAGCTCATCTATCTGGACTTCTGTAAGGCCTTTGACACAATCCTCCACAACATCCTTCTCTCTGAATTGGAGATACATGAATTAGATGGGTGTTCTCTTCAGTAGATGAGGAATTGGTTTGATAACTGCATCCAGAACGTAGTGGTCAATGGGTCAATATCCAGATGGAGATCAGTAACAATTGCTGTCCCTTGGGGGTCCATATTGGGACCAGTACTGTTTAATATACTCATCAAAGACATAGATAGTGGGATTGAGTGCAACCTAAGCAACTTTGCTGATGNGCCTCTCTACCTGGGAAGCTCCCCGGAAAAGATCCTCTTAGAAGCTGTACCAAGGCACATGGAGGGCAGGAAAGTGATTTGAAACAGACAGCGTGGCTTCACTAAGGGCAAGTCCTGCCTGACCAACCTAGTGGTCTTCTGTAATGGAGTGCCTACATAAGTGGACAAGAGAAGAGCTGCAGCTCATCTATCTGGACTTCTGTAAGGCCTTTGACACAATCCTCCACAACATCCTTCTCTCTGAATTGGAGATACATGAATTAGATGGGTGTTCTCTTCAGTAGATGAGGAATTGGTTTGATAACTGCATCCAGAACGTAGTGGTCAATGGGTCAATATCCAGATGGAGATCAGTAACAATTGCTGTCCCTTGGGGGTCCATATTGGGACCAGTACTGTTTAATATACTCATCAAAGACATAGATAGTGGGATTGAGTGCAACCTAAGCAACTTTGCTGATGACACTAAGCTAAGTGGTGTTATTGACATGCCTGAGGGACGGGATGCCATCCAGAGGGACCTGGACAAGGTCAAGAAGTGGGCCCATGTGAACCTCATGAAGTTCAACAAGGCCGAGTATAAGGTCCTGCATCTGGTTCAGGGTTGTCCCTGGTATCAGTACCAAGTGGGGGATGAACAGATGGACAGCAGCCCTGTGGAGAAGGCTTTGGGAATACTGGTGGATGAAAAGCTGGACATGAGCAGACAACATGAGTGCTTATAGCCCAGAAAGCAAACTCCATCTTGAGCTACATCAAAAGAAGCATGGTCAGCAGGTAGAGGGAACTGATTCTGCCCCTCCACTCCACTCNAACAATTGCTGTCCCTTGGGGGTCCATATTGGGACCAGTACTGTTTAATATACTCATCAAAGACATAGATAGTGGGATTGAGTGCAACCTAAGCAACTTTGCTGATGACACTAAGCTAAGTGGTGTTATTGACATGCCTGAGGGACGGGATGCCATCCAGAGGGACCTGGACAAGGTCAAGAAGTGGGCCCATGTGAACCTCATGAAGTTCAACAAGGCCGAGTATAAGGTCCTGCATCTGGTTCAGGGTTGTCCCTGGTATCAGTACCAAGTGGGGGATGAACAGATGGACAGCAGCCCTGTGGAGAAGGCTTTGGGAATACTGGTGGATGAAAAGCTGGACATGAGCAGACAACATGAGTGCTTATAGCCCAGAAAGCAAACTCCATCTTGAGCTACATCAAAAGAAGCATGGTCAGCAGGTAGAGGGAACTGATTCTGCCCCTCCACTCCACTCTGGTGGGGCACCACCTGTAATACTGTGTCCAGCTCTGGAGCCCACAGCACAGGAAACACATTGGCCTGTTGGAGCAGGTCCAGAGGAGGGCCACAAAAATGGTCAAAGCGATGGAACACCTCTCTTATGAAGAAAGGTTGAGGGAATTGGGGTTATTCAACCTGGAGAAGAGAAGGCTCCTGGGAAACCTTATTGTGACCTTTCAGTACTTAAAGGGAACTTATAAGAAAGATGGGAATAAACTTTTTATCAGGACCTGTTGTGATAGGACAAAGGATAATGGTTTTAAACCAAAAGAGGGTAGATTTAGAATAGATATAAGGAATATTTTTTTTCCAATGAGAGTGGTGAAACACTGGAATAGGTTGCTCAGAGAAGTGGTAGATGTGCCACCCCTGAGATCATTCAAGGTCAGGTTGGATCTGAGCAACCCAATCTAGTTGAAGATGTCCCTGCTTATTGCATGGGAATTTGGACTAGATGGCCTTTAAAGGACCCTTCCAACTCAAACTGTAACCCTTGTTGCCTTTCCAGTGTTCCAAATATAACATTTATTTTCCCATTTTTGAATTTTGAGGTTTCTTACTTGGAGGCTTTAGTAGGACCTGATGACAACCATTCATATCTATATTGAGTGTTATTATATTCTACCTAACTGTCTAACAATGACTTGTGTATTCACTGCAATTAAAAACAAACAAACAAAAAACAACAAGTGTGAATAAATCTTTATTTTCTCCAGACCCCTGCTTCTCAGCTGGACTGGAACTGCTTCCAGTAAAAATATTTACCATAAAATTACTAAAACGTAATATTACCATCTTCTTTCTAAAAGTCAGTTTATCTGGTTAAAAAAAACCCCACATTTTTATCCTGTTCTATTTCTTTTCCCTCTCGCTTATACTTTTTAAAGTTTGCATTTGCTTCTCCTTCGTAATGGTGAGTGAATCATTTTATCTGTTTCAAATCAGTATGTTATGTAAACAGTAACTGTTTAGATTTCAAATATTTTCTGTAACACTTTTACACTTGAACTATTTCCTGTGTACTTTATACTTTATTAGAGCTATTTGCAACTCAGTAAAAATTCAGTTTTAATTCAAATTAAAAAAAATTACCTCCGCTGTACAACTAATAATGTTATGGATAGTTGGAAGCTGTCTGCAAGAGATGATCCAAACTCATCCTTCACACATATTTAAAAGTCAGCTCAATTCCACAGGAGTTAAACCAGAGATCCTTTCTACACTGGAGTTACCAGAATACCACTCCTACTGTGTACAGTAATAGTTCAGAACGGGCTTTTTTGAATCAGAGGAAATCTGGTTCATAAATTGAACAAGGTAGTCAGTCAGTAGAAAAAATACCAGAACCAGAAGACAATGGAAAAATTCAGTGATTGACAGCTCCTATAAAGCATGTCTTTTTTTGAGTTTTCAGATATCTTTTTTTCCCTGATTTTCACTAAAATACTCAAATATGCCCAAAGTGCCAGTTCACAGCTTTAAATGTGGAGTATTACACTACAAATAGTTTTTAACAGATTAAAATGTGCACAAAATGTCCATTTACCTATAAAAAGTAACTATTAGTATGTTCTGTGTTGAGAGCTCCATTGCTTAAATTTCTATCATTACTTATAAAATTTCACAAATTAAGAAAATTAATCAAATAGCAGCCCATATTTTCTGGTCCTATGCGTTGTCATCACTGTCATCATATGTATTGTTAACTTTGTAGAGTAACAAAATCATCTAAATATTTCAGAAGACAAAATCTTATGGATTCTCAATTTCCTCTCTAAAAGGAGAAGAATGAAAGCGATCAGGAAACTTAATGAGTGGAAGTACACACTATCCATTGGAAAAACAGTTCCCAGACCATCTAAAGAGAAGACACACTGGGATTTCGATAACATACTGTTCTCTGTAGTTAAACAGTTTAATGGATTTGGCAGCTTAACAAAATCCATTTATTTCTGAATCTAACAGCCATGATTTTGATGTTGTTTTTTTTTTTTTTAAATCCACGATGTAGCTCACACTCTCCTCACATAGAGGGCAGCTTATACCTCTCTATAATATGTCCATATGCCATTTGAATCAACCTTTCCCCAGATGAACAAAACTGACTAATGTCCAAAACATTATAATAACATTTGTATCTGTAGTTGAGGAGGGCCAGCACATATTAATTTGTCATTTGGTGCATATTTATCAACCAGATTGCACACCACTGCCACACTGTTAAAAGCCTTTATTAAAACTAGTGATGCTGAAATCAAATGTCCTTCATTATTATTTTTGTTCTAAATGTAGACATATTTTTATAAAAAAATATTGTATGTACTATAACACAAATGTTTCTAAAAAACAGCAGGTTTTGAAAGGCTAATAAAAAATCCAGCACACTGTGAGTAAGGAGGTATTTTCCTTTCCTTTGTTGCATTATGACTGTGGTATACCCTTAATGAAACTGTATCACTGGTGGAACTGGTACAATAATGGCTGGTTGTTACCATGACAATCATAATTTTTAAATATTTTTTCTCCCATAATCTTTCTGATACTGCATCAATTGAAGAAAATGTATTCAATGTCAGGCAGGCTTGTAGTTTAATAAATATTTTCATATTTCTTTGCTACGGACTCCATCTAGAAAAAAAGAGGAAACATGCATGTTGGATTATCTTTATTTTGTGACAATTCTTACTTGATAAGAATCACTCTGTACCCATTCATAGAATAAATGTTTGCTTATGGGGAAAAAATGTAATATAAATATTAAAGGACTTACTATGCTGTAGCTAGATTAAAAATATCCTCACTGCATTTTATCACACTTTTACATACCATTAAGGTACCACCTCTTGAAGTATAGTTAGTGAATGCATAAAGATTTTGAAAAAAACAAAAATGTTATATATGTGATCCATATTGTTATATATGAATTTCTATTTCACAGCACACCATATTCCTGCATTGTACCTGTCCCAAAGTAGTTCCAGTCTAAAACACAGATTCTGTAAATATTAAAAAAAAAAAAAAAAAAATTTACAAATCAGAGGAACTCCTTTTTCTCATTTCCTGTTGCTCTTTATTCACATGAGTGTTAAAATATTGACAGGAAGATACTTTAGAGTAGGAAAAAAATGAATGTATTTGTGTTCTCCCAACCCCAAAGGTTTTCATTGACATTTCTAGTGGAACGGCTTGTGGGGTTTGTCTATTTAAATTAACTATATGTATTGAAAACAAATCCCCTGATGAGTAGTGGTCAGTGAATCACAAACCACTGCATTCTTATGCATGCTTCTGCTCATTATGTATGCGGTCAGTTTTTCAGGTGAGTGCAATTCTATTGTGTATATATTTTTTTTCCTGAAATATAAACAGTCCCTAAAATTTTTAAATATATAATTT
>VXBO01004752.1:61116-76130 GCA_013400135.1 Rhinoptilus africanus
AAATATATAATTTTTCAATATATAATTTTTCTTTAAAAAAATCTTGGGACAAGTGCATTTGCAGAATAACCTAAACTTATATGGATAGGCTTCTTGTTCAGCATGCTCCAATAAGAGCTTGAAGAAGGGAAACAAATATTTTTCTCACCTAATTTTGACTGATAAGGCATATAGTCTTATGCAAAGATACTGCAGATACATGCAGATACTGCATGATGAGTCACCTAAATGAAGGGATTATTGACTGGAAGACTAACATAAAGTATCACAGCATTTGCAGGTTTGGAGTAGTTTTCATAAACCCTTTTTTCACAAATGTTACCAAAAAACACTGCTAAAAATGATTAATAACTTTTAATCAAATAACAGGCTTGATTCTGTTTTGTTTATTCACTATTAGGAAGGGTGTCTTTTCTTGTTTCGGTTCTCAACACTCCTTCCAATAAATTATGTTCAGGAAGTTTATCAGCTCATTTCTGCTGCTCAGGTCTCTCTGCAATGCATATCATCCTCTCCAACATCCATACTGAAAGGCAAAAATCATGAACACTGATTTCAGTGAGGGACAGGCCCGAATATGGATAGCTCCCATGATAAACTTGTTTTCTAAGTGAAGAAGTTCCATCTCTAAATTATTCTGAAGGATCAGTATTCTACTTAGGCCCTCACATAGACTCAAATGAAGAGAAGGAGATTTTAAAAATTGTTAAGAAATCCATTTAGTTCTTAATGGAAAAAACAGAGACACGGGTTCACTTAGTTGCATTTTTGTATATGCTGACTTCAGTGGCGTAACTCATGGTTTAAGACATGTTTAAGATCTTTCTGTAGACTGTGTCTGGTAGGCCATCAGCAAAAGAGAGAGAATTACAATGTATATAGAATCACAGAACAGAATAAAGTAGAATTGAAAGGATCTCTGAGGTCATCTAATCCTACCTGTTACTCAAAGCAGTTAGGCCACATAGCTCAGGGCCTTATGCAGTCAAATTCCGAGCACCTCCAAGGATGGAAAGGCTACAGACCCTCTGGGCAACTTTTTCCAGTATTTTACCATTCTATGTCAAAAAGATAGATAGATAGATAGATAGATAGATAGATAGATAGATAGATAGATAGATAGATAGATAGATAACACATCTATAGCCTATGTTTCCATAATTTCTTTTACATGTGACATAAATAATTTGACAAAAATCAGGCAGTCATTTGGGGATGACAATAGTCTGAGTATTCAAACACTTGAGAAACTGACAGGTTAGATTACTCTTTTGCCCACCTGCAGGTGTTTTGGATGTGGCTCTGAGTAACATATATTGTGACTGCCATCTGGCATCTGACATAAAATGTCCCCTGTAGCCAGAAACTTTTAATTTTAGACTGTTGTGTACTTTTTATTTCAGTATAGCCCAAGTACTCTTCATGGAAAGAGTTAGGTAGTACCCCATACTCTGCAGAATTGTAAAGATTTCCTTGTTGTCTGATCTGTGACACATGTATCAAAGATCTCAAGCAAAACCAAAAATACCCAATGAACATCTGGTTAAAAAAAAAAAAAAAAAGAAAAAAGAAAAAATAAGGACTCTTTAAACACAAAATAACACCTTATGTAATATGAAAATTATATTTTGTACTTGAATAAAGATAAATTGATCATGGGATTCAAAATTAAAATGACAGCTATCATGTTCATGACAAGTAAGGCAAAATAAATGGATGACTCTCTCAACCAGTAATACATAGAGTTGGTGTTCATGTAAGTGCAAATTTTATACAACTGAGGATGTTACGAGAAAAATAATAGAGAAATAGAGTGAATTCAGCTCAGGAGGCGAGTAGACAACCTGATACAATTTTACTTTGAAGACAAAGATTTTACTAAATTTTCATATGGGCATAGAGCAAAAAGTAAAGGCAGCAATTAGATATAAAAAACTCCCATTTTTTTCCATTTTACGTTACATAGAATACAAATATTTACTAAATAATACTATTTTGTCTATATACTATTAACTATTTCATTATATTCACGCTGCAGAAATCAAGAGAGGAACACCATGAATTTCAGCAAGGGTAGGTGCAAAGTTTTGCACCTAGGGGAGACAGCCTCATGCACCAGTACATGCTGGGGGCCACTGGGCTGGAAAGAAGCCCCACAGAGAAGGAACAGAAGGTCCTGCTGGACAAGAAGTTGAACATGAACCAACAGTGTGCCTTTGCTGCAAAGAAGTCTGCATTGGGCAGAGCATTTCCAGAGGGTCAAGGGAGGTGATCCTTCCCATCTACTCAGCACTGGTGAGTCACATCTGGAGTGCTGGGTCTAGCTCTGGGCTGCCCAGTACAACAGAGGTTTGCACTTCCTGAAGCAAGCTCCGTGAAGGGCTGTGAAGATGATAAATGGACTAGAGCACATGCAGGAGGTGGTTGAGAGAGATGACACTGTTCAGACAGGAGAAAAGGAAGCTCAAGGATTCTTATCAATGTATATAAATACTTGATGTGGAACAAAAGCAGACTGAGCCAGACTCTTCTCAGTGGTGCCCACTGAATTCAAAAGTGGGCAGACACTGAAAAATGCAAGGGTCCATCTGAACATAAGAAAGCACTGCTTTACTGTCAAACATTGCCCAGAAGCAATGGGCACGTTCTGAAATAGAGGAAATTCCATTCAAATACGAGAAAAACCACTTTCAGTGTGGAGGTGGCTAAGCATAGGAACAGGTTAGCCTGAGAGGTTATGGAGTCTTTGTCCCTGGAAATATTAAAAACCTGTTTGGATAGGGCCCTGAGGAACCTCTTCTAGTTTGAGCAGAGGGACTAGAGGATCTCCAGAGGTCCTTTCCAACTTCAACCATTCTGTTACTCTTTGCAGTATGAATTTAAAAAAACCCAGCATATGAACAAAAATAATAAAAATATTTAATATCTAGCAAAATGAATTTGAGGCTTTACAATTCAAAGTTTACCTTTTAGCAATAATGATAATAAAAATAAGAAGAGAAAATGTCTACATGATAGAACTAAGAAATCTCAGGAAGCATATAGGCTTATCAAGATGTAAAGAAACCTGTCTTGATATGACTGTGCAGAAGAAATAGGAGTATTTAGCAACTGTTTATATTCTGTAGAAATAAATAAAATACATTTTTTTATGTTTAATTTCTTCTTTCATATTTTTGTATTTGGGTTGGACTTGGCAAAATTTTATGGTAGCAAATCTCTATCAGTTCACTAACGTTACAAACCTTCTAGTTTAATCTTTAGTAAGTAAAGGTGATAGATAACATCCATTACAGATTTTTTTTTTTTTTTAATGAGCCATTTTATATAATCGTTCTCGTAAGTATGACACAAAATCAATTTTGGATATCAGTGTTGGTGATAAGTTGAATGTTTGGGGGGATGAGTTAAGGAATGGATAGGAAGCTGTATGGACTACTGAGAGTACTATGGAATACCAGAATACTGCTAAGGTAATAGTATACGAAGAAATAGCAGTTACATGACTTTACATTGGATAGATTGACATAAGTTAGTAACAATGAAAAAACTTATACAAGCTTCATACTTAGAAAGCTCACAATTTCATCAACAGAGCTCTTGCAAAATTCACTACATAACAGTTGTTAGTCATGAATTGTTGCAAAGGGATCTTTAAAGACTAGTACAAGACAAATAATCATTTCTCTGACAGTTGGGAAATAATGGTATAAAATCAAGGGTAAAATTATGTTCAGTTGTTGGGAAAATACTATAATGATCCACAAAACTCTCTGAATGTTTGATGTCAACATAGCACAACCAAAGCTAACATAATTATCTCTTTGATGCAAATAATGGTGCTAAAAGTTAGTGAATTTGGAAAAAAAGAGATGGATTGTGTTGTATGCGGTGAAGAGAATTCTCACATAGTCTCTCCTTTATGCACAAGAGATTGAACAACTATAACAAACCTGTATAACTTGTAATAATAACAAATTCCTTTCTATATACAGATGATGAGAATCAATTATAATAATAATAATAAAATTTAATCATTAGCACAGAATAGTTATATTATTTGAAAATCATAATGATGAACAAATAGGTAAGAATTTACCTTTTCTGTGTGATTCAGGAGATTAAACCCTAATGAAGTCAGGAAAAGTTAACTGTGATCTCAAAAGAACTCTTTCTCATGTTTATTTAAGAGTGGATAAAGATGTTCTTATGAATTTCATAGAACAAGTCAGTAAACAGAAAAATATTTTGGGCAGCTATGAGTGAAGAATGAATTATTTTCTATGTTCATTTGGTCCGAGAATGTTTTATTCCCTGCAATGATTTGCATCGTTCTATAGCAGCTCAGCTTTCCTGCAGGGTGTTGGAAATCTTGTTCACTTGCTATAGTCTTGTTCACTTCCCTGCAGTTCACTTGTTGAAAGTCCTTGACCACCTGTCACTGAATCCAAACTTACAGGGAAATGGACTTTTGCTGTAACTTCCCCCTGACTAGTTGGCATCCTGAATCCCATCTGGAAGGTTTTCAAGGACTAGGAGTGGACAAATTCCTGCAGATTCTGTTGGAGGTTTTAATTTACTGAATTTAAAGCTCTAAGAGAAGCATTCCATTTGCTTTCTTCTGTGGAAAAAAAAAGCTGAAGTTAACTATGTGTCTTAAATGTTTTGCAAAGTGGCAGTAGGAAATATTTTCAGTGTTCCACCCTACACACTTAGGAATTTTTTTCTGGAACAATTTTCAGGAACGTACATTCAACTAAGTCTCATTTAATTCTTTTTATTCTTGGTCAAGCATTTCACAGAATCCAGTTTGATAGGTCCAGCTCTGTACGCTGTCATAATTCCAGGTAACTTTTTGTACTGAGAAACTTTTGAAAATTTTCTATTTGAGATTATAGTAGGTTTTTAAAGATATTTAAAAGAAAACTTCTTTTATAACTGGGTTGTGACTGCTCATTTTCTTTGTATTTTTGTATATATCAAAATTTCCCATCACTTACAGTGATGAATGTTTCACAAATACTTACACAGTCTGCTGGCTACACAGCTTGCTATTTACAATACACCACCATCAATGAACTGTTTGATTACTTCTTAGGAGCATCACACACATAGAATCTTCCAGAACCTTCTGTGTCTGGAAAAAGTATAAACAGGAAAAATAAAATTAAGAGATTCTTAAAGCAGAGAAAGATTTTATATTTTCACAAGTCCAGTCACTGCCCAGGTGGGAGAAGTTAAGCCTAACATACAGCTCTGCTAAACTAAGAAAGGTTTGTAAAGCATGTTTCAAAATGACCAGTGAAGAAATACTTTAGCTGATTCCCAGATCAACTAATAGGACCAGCTTTTACAATAGTTACCTAGCATGTGGGAGATGGCAGTCAATCCCTAAACTGAGGTCACCTACATACTTTATCTCCAACCTACACCCTATATATCTAGGTATACAGATATTAGACATTATAGAAAGTATCATGATCTTTTTATGCATAGTACTGACATGAAATTGTGGCTCGGGCCCCAAAATAATTTCCTGCAGAGGCTGAAATCTATGTTCCTCTGGAAAAATTCATTTTATTAAGATGTTATTTTCTGATATTACATGAGTAGCTCACTACCTAAATAATTAGTGAGAAGGAAAACACTGACTGGAAACAATGGAGTAACTGGCTACTAGATGACTGCTGGAGTGTTTCCTAATTTATAAACTAGTCTCTCTGCTCTTATCATTGCCTAATTTTTATCAGTAATAGATATAGAGTTAAATACTATACATTACTAATAGATTATTATTATTATTGGGGGTTGGACTAGATGATCTCCTGAGGTCCCTTCCAACCCTATAATTCTATGATTCTATAATTCTATGATTCCATGATTATGAGCAGCCTCCTAGTGGCACTTCAGTAAGATTTTCGCAGCTTAAGTAGGAGCCTCTTATAGCTAAAATGACAATAGATTGTTGCATCACTTTCATTTTGGGCATATTTTTATGGAGTAGAAAGGAATTCTAACATAAAATGACTCTTCAGTCAGTGTAAGTTGCACAGCACAGAATGATGCTGAGAGCTTTCAAAGTGCTTAAGGGCACCCACACTTATCTCCGAAGCTGTTTGTACTACCAGTGGAGTCTTTAGTATATATCCTCAGAAAGGTTTTCAGTATTTACTGGAGATTAAGGCTGGTTCAGAAATTTAGAGGATAAGCGTGGAGCATAACTTTCCTTATTTGTCAAAGCCAAACTTGTTTCTACTCTGCATTTCAATTTCAGGCATGCTAAATAGCTTTCTGCTGTGTAGAAATCAAACACAAAAGATCAGAGATATTTGCCTTGGCTTCTGAGAGGTCAGCATGTCGCTTCCTTTTTGGGAGAAAAATGAAAGGATGAAGACTATAATGCTTTACTGATTCTACTTTTATGTACAATTTACACAACCTCCCTGATGACTGTGCTTTTGAAGAGAGGTATGAAGTAATCAGAACAGACTTCAGAAATCATTTGTGTTTGAGTTCCCAGTGAGACTCTCTTCAGAGAAGCTGCCACAAAATAGCATCATATGGCCTAATGTACTGAGTCCTTGTTTTAATAACTAGATGCTTTTATTATCAGTCAATAGCATCTGGGTGAAGCAGACATCAGTTAAAGCTCATGTTCATGGATGTTCATGCTCATGTATTTCTATATGAGTTTTGCATCTTCTGTAACTACAGCAATTTTCAGTAAATAGTTTTCAATTAATATTTCCCGGTACATACAGGGAATAATTTCTGTTCTGTGGGCTTGTGCCACTGATGTTATACTCCATCACAACACTCTGAAGTGTATTCTGCATAAAAGTTTTACCCACAGCTTGATGAACAGCAAATTTAATTATTCAAATAATGAAATTGGTGAGTGAAGTAAAAGCATCTCCTAAGAATTTTTGTATGAANCATCTCCTAAGAATTTTTGTATGAACTGTAATAAAAAAAACTGTTCTTTTTTTACTTATAGAAGAGAACAGAGGATCAAGTTAAAGACTTTCTCAAATATTTATAAGACTCATTGAATAAAAATAGTTTGATTGTTTGTGGTTATGAGGGTTTTTTAATGAAAAGCAAGAAGTATATTTTGGCTGATTATAATAATAATTGTTATATTAAATGTAAAATATTTAAATATTTTTGTACTAGGAAGTTGATACTAAATATTACCTTGATTTTAACAGGCAGCTAAATTGTACAGATTATTTATTTCTCCAATCAAAACAGATTGAATTCCAAGTATGAAATATTTATTATGAAAGCGCAGAAGCTTCACACTAACAGTTTTATTAAATTTTGTAGTAAATGATATGAACAATAAATGAATTTTTAAAGTTCCATTTATTGACAATATATGACTAAATATGTTTTTTGTTCTAAATGACTTCTACATTTCTAATCTATGTTACACATTTCATATTCACTAGGATAAATTTCACATTTCATTTTATGGAGCAACCTGGATACTTGCGGACGCACTCAGGGAAAAAAAAAATTCACTTGCTGTGATTTCTTTGCAAACATCTGAAAAGAAATATGTTTCATATATCACTGAATTAACATGATTATACTTAAACTGTGTGTCCTGGCTTTAACTGACATTTTGCTTTACTTTAGTACTCCCACTGCTACCATGTAGATCTTAGAATTACATTAAATGCAGGCATATGGATCTACTTAACATGGTTTCNTTTGTATGAACTGTAATAAAAAAAAACTGTTCTTTTTTTACTTATAGAAGAGAACAGAGGATCAAGTTAAAGACTTTCTCAAATATTTATAAGACTCATTGAATAAAAATAGTTTGATTGTTTGTGGTTATGAGGGTTTTTTAATGAAAAGCAAGAAGTATATTTTGTCTGATTATAATAATAATTGTTATNACACTAAATTTGTACAGTGCTTGATCTTCCCACTATATAATGGCACTTTTTTTGTTGCCAACACATTCATGGCCTACAGCTGACTGCTTTTATAGCTTTTAATTAAAATCTGAAGTGGAAAGTGTCTATTAGTCAGTGTGTGAAAGCAGTCATAAAGAAGAGGTTGTACAAACTCTGCATAAGATGGATAGCAGTTACATCACTTTTCTCACCTTTGTCTTCATGATGAAGAGAAGCTCATTCAAGTTAATTATATCAAAGTGGGAGGTCTGGGAGGCAGAGCCTATTTTGACAAGTGCCCTCAATTATTAAAGACCTACAAATAAATCTGCAAGCCAGGAGTTTTATCAATATTTTATTGGCTTTCGCAGACTTGTTAGAGAATCTCTCCTACAGTGTGTGGACTCATTCTTATTCATGTCATTCTTTTTCTTTTAGATTGGCAGCTGACCTTTTATGTCATCTTGCATCTTTGGATATTATTTTTTTTTTTCTAAAATGTATGTTTTCAGAATGCCTGGAATCTACATACACATTTCCACTCTTGAATTTGAAGAATGTTAATTTGTCACACACTCTGTAATACATTTCCATTAATTTCTTTACCTTATATGTATGTTCAACCATTACGCAGGCAGTTTCAGATATTCTTCTGATGAGCAGCACTGCTGCTTCATTGCCTCAGTAAATGAGATTGAAATTTACCTCATTCTCTTGTAGACGTTTCCTCTTCCAACTTAGAGCACACTGCTAAAACACTCACAGCAGGTTTGAAATAATTTAAGAAAAAGCTTAATGTACTTTTACTGCCTTTGCTAAGTAAGTTTTGGTTCCTTTTTGGAAAGAAAAAAAAATAAAAAAACCCCTAACAGCAAAAAAACTTTCCCACATTCTGATATTGCTTTCAGATTCATACTACTCTCGTTCTTTCCTTCTCCTTAGTCTGCAAATAACTTTATCCTTTCTAATGCTTTTCTCTTTTTCTTCCACAAATATTCTTTGTTGCTTTTCCTCTGTTATATTACTTCCCCAACGTGTTCCTTCATGTCTGACAATATTTTATAGCTTGTTTTCTCAGAATATATTCCTCATGAAATTTGTTGTTCTTGGTGTCTTCAGCAATAGACTCTGCCTTTTTTTAGGCTTGTTGATTGCTTTTGGAATCTGGCTTTTTCTTTGTAGTCAAAGAAGTGGCCATCAAGAAAGAAATCAATATCATGTGGTCAATTCCTTGTAACTATTGGAAAAATTTTATTTTAAAAAATATTTGAAAACAAGGTCATATAAAACAAAGTGGTATAATTACAGTGTTCATAACTTTGGATCTCCTCATACTGAAATCAAAATGTGGATCATAATATGTTAAATCAATGTGAAATTATATATACATTGATAAAATAATTCAATCTCACTATGAATTTATAAATATGTACATGGCAATATTTTAATATTTATTTTTAATTGCATGAAACAAAAAACTGATTTGATTTCCTTTATTCCAATAAAAAGGCACATTATTATTCTTTTGAAGTTATCAATCCAGAGCCCAATTTAAGGTTTTCAGGTAATGAATGCGGATAGGCACAGCCTGAGGTAGTGAGCATTCAAGGACTAGCAAAGTAAGATGAATAGAGATTATTACACAAAAAAAAAGTTACATAATATTTAACTTGATGCTTTTCATCTTGGGATGGAAGATGAACTGTCTGTTATTTAAGTCTGCAGAGCTTGTAAAGATTTAGTAATTATACAAAATGGTATGTATTCCATCAATTTCATTATGTAAACTACTTTTGGTATTTATTAGTGTCATTCTGTGCTCTTGCAGTTACTGGCAGGCATCTAAATCCTAGCTGACCAAGTCCAGTCTAGTGACAGGTTTTCTTATTTTTGATTAAAGGAGGAAGCTTTTTTGATTTTGCTTTGTACTTTGAAGGAAGAAAGATTGATTAGCTGTGGTCTATAATGCATTTCTTAGAGGTCTGCAAAGAATTCAGTCACATAGTACCAACCCTCCTTTTGCTCAGCTGTTTCTTTCATGGCAAGGGAAAAAAAGAAAAAAAAAATCCAACCAACAACAAACAGATGTATCCTAAGTTTGACTTAATTTATGGTCACATTCCCATGAACTCCAAAAAAGGGAATGTCTTCCCTAGTCATTGTAAACAGATATTTTAAAATGACTGGTCTCCTAAATTGCAAAACAAAAGTTAGATTGCATTGGGAGATAAAGGTAAGTCTATTATGCATAGTCATTTTCATGAGAAGTTAAACCACGGTGTTTCTGAACATAAAAATATGCAATAGCGTGTATGCAACGTATGTCATTCTGTGATAGTAGTCATTAATTTATCAGGCAAAGAAATAAAGTATTTACATCAAACATCAGTGAATGGGTTATTGATGTTTTTGTATTAGAAAAACTTATGATAATTATTAAAATCTAAGCACCCAGAAAAAATAATGTTTTCAGTTGTATCTCGTTTGGACTTTCAGAATCTTTACAGTTATTTCAAAGACACAATTATACAAAAAATGAAAAATAGAAAAATACACAACTTCATTATACAAAAATGGCCAAGTTTCAAATTATTAAAAGAAAATGAATTTCATAGTAAAATATATTGTAACTATGAAATTTCAATGACTAAGAAATATTTTTTCAGGTGCAAAAGGAACATTGCTTTAATTGGACAACATGAAAGATGGAAGTTTGTACAACAACATACAGGACAGGCAATAATTTAATTACCTACTTCTTGATCAAAGGATTTTAAGAAGCTAATAGCAAGATTCAATTAAACAATTCTCTGACAACCAGTCTATGCTAAGTCTTTATATTATTCAAAGGTACTAAATCTTGGATTTCATATCTAGAGGTCAAGGACATGCAGTACTGGAGTTCCAACTCAGTCTGGAGGTCTGAAGAGTGCAGAGAAGAGCCTGAGGCTCTTTATCACTGCCTTTAAGGGAACTTGTGAGGACTGTCAGAAGGACATTCTTTTTCAGAATGGACTTGTGCAGGTGAGATTAGTTTACCTAACATTCCTTATATAAAAACAAAACAAAACAAAACAATACAAAACACAACATAAAACAAAAGAAAACAAAAACTTAATGCACTTTAGTAATAGAGAAAAAATGAGTGCTTTAACTTTTAAATCTGAACCTATATTTAATTTCTATTTCATTTTTCTACTCTTCTTCCTAAGGTTTTTGTTGTTTCCCATCTTCAAGAGGTGAATAAATAAAAGAAAATGATGGAAATGCATAAGCCTTTCCACTGTTTTGCATCTGGCACAAAAGCAGATCTCAATGCACAGCATGAGGAATTAGGGTATATTTATAGCAGGAGACAAGTAAAGTTAGTCCATCTGGCAGGACAACTTGAATGTGTGTAAAATATCTTAGAGGTTGAAGATTCAGCACAGACCAGGACTGTCATGGAAGGTTATTATCAAGATAAGTCTGTTGTGTTTGCTAGTACAAAGAGGCTACTGTACTGGTAACTCAAGAGGGATTTGAGGATTGCACCTTTTCAAATAGCTGTGTTTTTTATCAACTGCCTTCTAGACACCACATATTTCAAAGGAGTGTGTTTTGTAAAAGGTGCTACAGTGACCGATAAGTGAATATTTCATCCATTCTCACAGAATGCAGTCTTAAAACAAGCAGTTGCTGCCATGCAGACAGTCCTCGAATTACAGACTATCACAAGTAATTGTGGCAGAGAAGGCCAGAGAAGAAAAAGGATGTTAACAATGTGTATTTGACAAAAAAGGAGTCAGGGACAGTCTCTACAAAAAATAAATTATGCTTTGCTTTCTACAGATTTATTTTTTATTAACTTAATGGGATGGTAGAAGAGCAAGTAATTTTTTTTTTTTTTAAATGACTTACTGAAAAGAAATATACTATCTGTTACAGGCCTTCAAAAAGTATATGCTGTTAACATTAGTTTCTTAAAAATGTGTTTCCCAGTTGATATTTTTAATCAATTCCAGGAGCAGTTTTGTAAGAGAAAAAGTGAAATCTGCTATGTTGTCCCATGCACAGACTTAACTTTCTGAAATAACAAGGGAAGATGTTTATTTCCTCTTAATTTCTTTCAATTGTAGTCTTTATAGTTAGTGTATGTGGCATACTAAGCTTGACATTTTCAGACAGAAGCATAACATAAACTGGCAGCGTTCCTTTATATTGTGAAGTGGGTGCCATAAGGAAAGGGCAAAAGAAAATGCTTTCTGTGGAACAGAAAGCCCATTTACCAGCAATAGCTTTCATTTTATATATTTCATGTATGACCTGTTGGGGAAAATCACTTTGTTCTCTGAAACATCTGTGGTATATTACTGAGGAGAGGAGAGATGGATTATTGTGTTATACATCGTTTTTGTATTTTTTCATCCTATGTGAGTTTGGTGCCAAATAGAAAACGTTAGGAACATATATGGGACAAATCCAGCTACTATGACTCCGTTTTCTCCTTCTCCATCCTCCCAGAGAGTAGCATCCAGTACACAATAAGCAGTAAACTGTCCTCCACATTGAACCACCTTTTTTTTTTTTTTTTCAAGAGAACATAACAAAGAGCAAATTGCAGAAAAATAAATACTACAAATTCCCCGTTTTCTATACCTCATTATATGATAGCTTTATTTGATTCTTTTTTCTATTGGATACTTCCAGGCCTCCAGTGACAAATGGGTATCAATAGGCTTGCCACGGTAGTGCTGAGATTTTGGGATTTATCATACACTAGGGTTGAGAAAACAGCCATCCCTCTGCTTCACTTTATGAAGTGTCACTGAAAGTCCTGGAGCTGAGTGGAGACGAGTATTTTTCATATTTGTCACCTTCCAGCGGTAGACACTGCAGGTAAGTGATAGGGGCAAATCCGTCATGCAGCAGGAATGCCCAGTGATCCCAGCCAGGCCTGAGAAGGGGGGTGTGGACTGGGGCACTTGTGGCAGCACATCATCCAGACCCTTTGTTGGATTTGGCATGGGATCAGTGTCGCATGTAGCAGATCTACTGCAAATGGAATTGGCATGTGTCCAGTGGGCTGACTGATATGCCAACTACTGTTTCTATGGGAGCACTTGTCTTTTTATGGTGTGGGGTTTTTTGTATGTTGGGGGTTTTTTGGTGTTTTTTTGTGTTGTTGTTAATTCCCCTAATGACTGTTGCCTTTTTACCAGTCGTCACTGAAAGGCAGATTGACTGGTTTAGTGTTTTCTTTTCCTGCTATGAAAACTTCAGCTTGTCATTTTAATTATGAATCTATGGGGCACCCATATACAAAGCAAATTGTGTCTGAAACTGCCTGGAGCACTTCATAATCTATTGGTGATGCATATTTCAGCTAGTCATTGGTGCCGACTATTCATGGAAATGGAAATGAAATACAACTGGTTGTTTGGTCGTTTAAGCATTGTTCTCTTATTGTCCTGTAAGCTTTACTATCAAGAGAAAATAAATTATAATTTGCATCAATGCACATTATTAGCATCAGATTGTCATGGCAACATTTACATAAATATTGTCTGTGGCATCAGATGGTCATATGACAGTTGCACCCTGAATAATTGTCTTCTAACAAACCAGTGATTTAGCTAGCCAGACCTTTGTCCTTTTCATTCCATGAACAGTATTTGCAATTATAGGTGTTGTGTGCATATGAAGCATTTCCTGGTGGACAGTGAAGTTTTTAAAACAGTGTACAACCCAGATCTGCATATCATACTGAATGATGAGATCTAAAATGTTCTTCTTTCCTTCAAAAGTACATATACAATTGCAGGATCTTAATCTATGCAAATGGTATCCATGAGTAGCAGCCAAAGTTCTGTCATTCTCTTTAACTCCTGAGGCATAAAAAGCCAGATAAAAAATATGTAGCCTCTGCACTTTCCCAGTTCCAGATTCTGCCACCAAATTAGTATTCAACTTAATGTTTAGGGGCTTAGCCATTGTAATGAATCATGTTGTAACTGTAGAAAGATACCTAATATGCCATCCTTATGCATTATTTAGATTATTTCCATAGTGAAAGGCACAGGCAGGAGATTAATTAAATCAAACACTTTAGGGTCTGTTTTCCCACTGATGAACAGAGAATTTATATGTAAAACTCGTGTTAGCATTAATGTAAGTTTGTTGCATAAATCACCTAGACATTGATAGGAGCGGTAACTCTTTTAATGGCTTCCTTACACACTTCTGTACATCACCGCTGTTCAGATGGTCATCGTTCTTAGTGAGTGAATATTATTATAATGTTTTATTAGACAATGTAACAAGTAATTTCACTCTTGAACTGTGTGTGAAAACTCTCTATACAGGCAAGCCATGCATACACTTAGAATAAATACAGCCACAAGCAAGCTTTTAATGTCATTATAATAGTGAATAGTTTGTACATAATATCAGACCAACTGCAATGGTTATATTTCAGTGGGCTTCCCTCTGAAAGATGCTATCTTTGCATATTACTAAAAAGGCTAAAAATCAATTAATCATCTAAAGAGACTCATTGATGGGTAGCCTTTCTTTATATATTGAATTGCATGATAAGGCCAAGTATTTTGCAAAGTTAATCAAGTTGACATGAAACCCTAACCTATTTTCTGTAGATACAGGAAACTTCCACTAACATCAAAGTCATTGCTGAATGAGAGTTGGTTACCGTAGCACATCTTCAGTTCTTTCTTTTTCTGTGGTGAATCCTCTGCTCTACATCTTCATTTCTCATTGACTCCATTTAATAGCAGTTTTTAAACTCATCTTCAGGTTGATATTTTGCTTACTTTCAGAATTTTCACAATGATTTCCTTTAGGACTGATAATAGCAATAGGTTATCCTGCAGGACTGATATTAGTAATGTTACTCAACAGAGATGAACAGTGCTTTTCTACTTACTTCATTCTTCTGTCTTTCCAATCCTTGATCAAAAGTCTCCTTATATTGCATCTCCTTATATGGTCTTTCTAATGTGCTATGTAAATAACTCATCTTTTCTTACACATCAGAACATGCATTTCTACAAGGCTGGGCCATTTCCATCATATTCTCGTTAGCGAAAACAATGTTTTTCTCAAGTT
>VXBO01004752.1:76514-108724 GCA_013400135.1 Rhinoptilus africanus
AGCCAGGCCTGAGAAGGGGGGTGTGGACTGGGGCACTTGTGGCAGCACATCATCCAGACCCTTTGTTGGATTTGGCATGGGATCAGTGTCGCATGTAGCAGATCTACTGCAAATGGAATTGGCATGTGTCCAGTGGGCTGACTGATATGCCAACTACTGTTTCTATGGGAGCACTTGTCTTTTTATGGTGTGGGGTTTTTTGTATGTTGGGGGTTTTTTGGTGTTTTTTTGTGTTGTTGTTAATTCCCCTAATGACTGTTGCCTTTTTACCGGTCGTCACTGAAAGGCAGATTGACTGGTTTAGTGTTTTCTTTTCCTGCTATGAAAACTTCAGCTTGTCATTTTAATTATGAATCTATGGGGCACCCATATACAAAGCAAATTGTGTCTGAAACTGCCTGGAGCACTTCATAATCTATTGGTGATGCATATTTCAGCTAGTCATTGGTGCCGACTATTCATGGAAATGGAAATGAAATACAACTGGTTGTTTGGTCGTTTAAGCATTGTTCTCTTATTGTCCTGTAAGCTTTACTATCAAGAGAAAATAAATTATAATTTGCATCAATGCACATTATTAGCATCAGATTGTCATGGCAACATTTACATAAATATTGTCTGTGGCATCAGATGGTCATATGACAGTTGCACCCTGAATAATTGTCTTCTAACAAACCAGTGATTTAGCTAGCCAGACCTTTGTCCTTTTCATTCCATGAACAGTATTTGCAATTATAGGTGTTGTGTGCATATGAAGCATTTCCTGGTGGACAGTGAAGTTTTTAAAACAGTGTACAACCCAGATCTGCATATCATACTGAATGATGAGATCTAAAATGTTCTTCTTTCCTTCAAAAGTACATATACAATTGCAGGATCTTAATCTATGCAAATGGTATCCATGAGTAGCAGCCAAAGTTCTGTCATTCTCTTTAACTCCTGAGGCATAAAAAGCCAGATAAAAAATATGTAGCCTCTGCACTTTCCCAGTTCCAGATTCTGCCACCAAATTAGTATTCAACTTAATGTTTAGGGGCTTAGCCATTGTAATGAATCATGTTGTAACTGTAGAAAGATACCTAATATGCCATCCTTATGCATTATTTAGATTATTTCCATAGTGAAAGGCACAGGCAGGAGATTAATTAAATCAAACACTTTAGGGTCTGTTTTCCCACTGATGAACAGAGAATTTATATGTAAAACTCGTGTTAGCATTAATGTAAGTTTGTTGCATAAATCACCTAGACATTGATAGGAGCGGTAACTCTTTTAATGGCTTCCTTACACACTTCTGTACATCACCGCTGTTCAGATGGTCATCTTTCTTAGTGAGTGAATATTATTATAATGTTTTATTAGACAATGTAACAAGTAATTTCACTCTTGAACTGTGTGTGAAAACTCTCTATACAGGCAAGCCATGCATACACTTAGAATAAATACAGCCACAAGCAAGCTTTTAATGTCATTATAATAGTGAATAGTTTGTACATAATATCAGACCAACTGCAATGGTTATATTTCAGTGGGCTTCCCTCTGAAAGATGCTATCTTTGCATATTACTAAAAAGGCTAAAAATCAATTAATCATCTAAAGAGACTCATTGATGGGTAGCCTTTCTTTATATATTGAATTGCATGATAAGGCCAAGTATTTTGCAAAGTTAATCAAGTTGACATGAAACCCTAACCTATTTTCTGTAGATACAGGAAACTTCCACTAACATCAAAGTCATTGCTGAATGAGAGTTGGTTACCGTAGCACATCTTCAGTTCTTTCTTTTTCTGTGGTGAATCCTCCGCTCTACATCTTCATTTCTCATTGACTCCATTTAATAGCAGTTTTTAAACTCATCTTCAGGTTGATATTTTGCTTACTTTCAGAATTTTCACAATGATTTCCTTTAGGACTGATAATAGCAATAGGTTATCCTGCAGGACTGATATTAGTAATGTTACTCAACAGAGATGAACAGTGCTTTTCTACTTACTTCATTCTTCTGTCTTTCCAATCCTTGATCAAAAGTCTCCTTATATTGCATCTCCTTATATGGTCTTTCTAATGTGCTATGTAAATAACTCATCTTTTCTTACACATCAGAACATGCATTTCTACAAGGCTGGGCCATTTCCATCATATTCTCGTTAGCGAAAACAATGTTTTTCTCAAGTTTACAGTTTAACTCTGAATTTTGAGAAGGTGGGTGTTATTGTATTAAAGAAAAAAAAGTATTAATTTATGAAGGATTAAGCGATTTGGTAATCAAATGTGAGTTTTTAGATTTTGTCAGCTGCAGTAAATGAGCTTACTCAACTACCACCTTCACAAGGTGTATATTTCAAAATATGATTTCATGTTTTTAAATGCTGAAGTTAAATATACTGGGATCCCAGGCTGTGAGTAATTGACCGCCAAACAAATTTTTCAATGTTCTTCAATCCATTCTTTAACTGAACATCTAAAATATTACAGATTATGCCATTCATTATTAGCTTAGAGTTTTCATGTAGTTTTAGACAACAAACCTCACTCCTTAGTCTTCTCCTCCTGTTTTTCTCATAAGACTGATAGTAGAAAGTTTCTTCACTAGCAGTAGATGCTAATANCATATGATGTTAGAAACTCACTTGCAAATCATTCATTCATTCATTACCACCAGGAGTTCCATCTTCTGATTGTCAGCTGTATATTTTTGTGATATTTTAAAGACAAGTACCATTCTTTAATGAAAATGCACAAGTGAGATATCATAAGCTATTAAAACAAAAGTGATTCTTATGCAAAGTAAAACAAATGCCTTAGCATTGGAGGTGTATGTTTTTGAGTCCTGAATTACTTAGGGGAATTGTGGGAATGAGGTGATGAATGCAAGATATGGAAGCAGAAAAAAGCTAGCATTTTTGAAAGATGGATGACAGTAATCATCATGTGCAATGACTGATTATTGGTCTCCACTTTGTTTCTCCATATTTCGTTCTCTTTCTTTTTTTTCCTCTTCTGAAACATTAACTTCAGACACTCATTTGCGAAATGTTAGCATCTTTTAAAAGTCTCAAAGGCGTAGTCTTCACTAACACTTCCTAAAACTCTATCTTCTGCACATAAGAAAACATCTGTGAATGTATACTTAGTTTAAAACATTGATATTAGCTTATACTTTAATTATTACCTGGTAAAGAATAACTTACAGAATAACTTATCAGAAATACTTACTGATTTCTGGTTGTTTTGTGTCTGTTTGTTGGGGTTTTTTTTTCTCTTATATTAGAATTATTTTAAATACTAGCTTTCACGAGTTCTAGTCTTTATTCAAAAGAAATGTTTTTATAAACATACTTATAATTCTGAACAACTTTGTCCATAAATGAATAAGTCTACATTGCTATGTTTTTTCTTGTCATGTTATAGTCTTCCTAGTCACATTTATGAAAACAAGGACTATGTTGAAATCAGTCCTTCAATAAAGAAAAGAACGTTTAAAAATGAGTTGAAAAGGGGGAGTTTACACAGAGGAGTATGTCATGTGTCTGAGGGTGAGACATAACATGGGGAAAGTCTAGCAACAACTGTTTCAGACGCCATTGCCAGCAGAAGTGCTAACTTCTCTGAACTAGCCATGCATTGTATTGAGAGGGAGTGGAAAAAGAAAGGATATGATGTTGAAAAGACACAGGGGGACAATAAGAATCATTGAGCAGAGAAATACGGTGTGGAGGAGGGATAAAACCAACCAAATAACCAACAAACCATAAGAAAACAAAAAAAACCCAAAACCAACAACCCATCATTTTTGGTAATGGAGTTAAAGAGAAAAGTCAGAAAGGGCAGCTAAGATAGGAATAGTAGCAAGAAGAAAGAATACTCCAGGAGAAAGAGTAAGGACTGGGAAGAAGGCAAGTAAGACCACAACAAGCCAATAACTATAAGAAAAGGGAGATATGTGGAGGAATATAGCATTAGAAGTGCATACAGAGAGGTAATATAGTGGAAACAGCGTAGCTTGGAAGAAATGTATCCTCTTCCAACCAATTTTTGTAGAGAAGCATTTTCAGGCAAGTAGTGTGAAAAACAATGGTTTCTTTAGGAAAATATATAGACTGAATAGAAGAAAATTAGAAGACTGAGTTGGGACATGGAGAAAATATTAACTAAGTAAAGAAAACACTTTGTTCTGATGTAGAAGACTGGATGGGAAGGGATGAAAGGGAAAACCAGATATGAAATATGAGAGTAGCATGTTTAACAAAGCAGAGTAAGAGAAGAAAGAAATAAACAAATAAAAGTAAAGTGGCATTTTCAAGGAAGGAGAAAACTAAATGAACAAAAGACTGTTATGAAAAACATTTAAGAAAAATGGAAATCATTAGAAGGGAAAAGATAAAAATGCAAAATGAGTAGGAAATAGAAAAATAATCTAAAATAAAGAAAAATGATAGAAAACAAAGAAAAGATACCCTCATATACAGCTTCATAGCATCAATTTTTTGAATATGCCAAAACCACAAACTTCTTTGTTGGGCTTAGAAATGGGCAGTTTAAGCCTGTTGGGGGTTAGAGAGGGTTAACACTCTTGTTCTGGCTATTTTCTGACTGCAGAGATTAGCATGCCTAGGGAAAGTTGCTCTGAATTAAACAATTCCCCTGTCATCTGTAGTGTGCGTTACAGCAGTAAGTAAGTAGTTGGTGTTGGCAACCAATCTCTCTGGTGAGACGTGGAAGAAAATTTTTGCTGGAAGCTGCTTTTTATGTTCAGTGCTCACATCCTGGGAGGGAATATTTTGTTATGTTTCCTCTGAAGCACCTCGCACAATTCTGAGTGCTGTAAAACAATTAATAATTATATATTAAAAAGCTGTAACTGAATTCCTTTTATGGATGTCTATAAGCTACCTATTAAAATCAATCTTTTAATATTTTTAAATCTATTTAGATTAAGCATTAGATGCATCCCAGCTTCTCAAATTGTTGTTGATTTTCATTTACTTCATCAACCAATGAAGACATAATGAAAATACAGTAGATAATGCAGTGGAAACTTATTGATTCAGATGTTATAGCTTAATTAATTCCAACAAGAAACAGGTAAATACAGAAGTCTGACACAGAACTCTTTCTTTTCCTTTCTTTATATGTCTAAGATTATAAAATAGTAGTTATGATTAGAAAGGCAGTGTGGCATGTCTTATAGCTGAAAATGATTACTGTTTTTCTTCCTAGTTTCTTTTGTCAGGAATAAACCAAAAATCAAATGTTACAGACCACTTACAAGGATGATCCTTGTCCTTGAAAGCCTTTATACAGGTCCAGAGGAGGCCACAAAAAAGGTGAGAGAGGCAGAACACCTCTCCTATGAAGAAAGGCTGAGAAAACTGGGATGATTCAGCCTGGAGAATAGAAGGCTCCAGGGACAACTTATAGTGGCCTTCTAGTACCTAAAGGGGACTTATAAGAAATATGGGGACAAAGTTTTTAGCAGTAGCAATAGGACAAAGGGTTAAAATAAAAAAGGGCAGAATCACAGCAGATATAAGGAAGAAATTTTTTCTGATGAGGGTGGTGAAATAGTGGAACAGGTTTCCCAGAGAGGTGGTAGATGTGCTATCCCTGGAAATGTTCAAGGTCAGGTTGGACATGGCTCTGAGCAACCTAATGTAGTTGAAGATGTCCCTTGCAGAGGGGTTGGACTAGTTGACCTTTAAATGTCCCTTTCCACACAAACCTTTCTCTTTTTTGTTGTTCTCCTTCAGTATATTTTGGGTGTTCAATCAGTATTTTTTTTCCTTTAGTTCTTGTGTTCTTAAAATTTGTCAGCCAGTAGCTATATTTGCTCTGCTGTTATGTGTATCTGTGTTCATAGTGTTTTGCTCTTCCATATCTAAGATAGTTCCTGTACCTCTGCAGTTGTAAGGCTCATCTTTAATTTATTATCCATTTTAATTTCCAACATGGTGAATTTTGATTGCAGAATAGTGGTAGAATTAATGCTGACTTCCATGAGAATTTATTTGCCTGCCTAGTTGGGAAGGAAGTTATCCTGAATATTTTCTCTTCCTGTGAAAACTCTGTGTGTGTATATATATATGTGTGTGTGTGTATACATATATATATATAAAAAATTATATCAGTGATACTCAAGGCACATCCTGAAGGTGCTAGTAGCCCAGCACCTTTACCTACTCAACTCATCTAACACCTTGTAGATTGTGTTCAATATGAGCATAAGGAATGCTAAGATTTTTTGCAGATTTTTCAGTTTTATGGAGTTGCCAGAGTGAGTAAGGCGATCAGTATTGCAGCGCCTAATAAGGTTGTGTATTTCCTACAGCTAATAAAGAGTGTTTTGGGAGTACCTTATAGTAATCCAATATAAAACAGAACTATCCATCTAAATAATTAATGTGGGGATGATCATTTATGAATTACATAATTCTCTGTCAGTGTGAGCATCAAACCTAAGGCTTTATATATAATTGAAGGCTGATGCATAGTTGAGTGTAAGTATTGAATGGTGTAAAATTGACTATGAATTTACTATATATTAGTCCATTGTTATTGGAAACAATTCACTTTATTTTTTGTGCATGCCATTCTCAGCTCAGTGTTTTAGTTACAATAGCATGCCCCATCTAAAAGTAGTAAGATTGCAAGAAGTGGACTCAATTCAAGATTTTTTAATTGTGTTTTTTTGGGTTTTTTTTTACTGTTATAGAAACTGGATTTTAAGCAAAGGGACTTAAGGACTGGCTGCTATCCCCATTATCATTCTTAACAATGAAAGCAGTTGTGGGATTTTAGGAAAATGTTCCTCCACAGATGAATCAGTGGAGGAAGAAATTTGAAAATTTTAACAGAACACTGGAGGGAACACTTTCCATAAAATGAGGTTTTGATCCAAACACTCAGTTGATATGAATCAGCATAGTTCATTGAAGAGGACAGCAGTTTCAGTGTCTGAAATTTTCCCTTTACCTGGTTAGAGTTATGGGTTAGACTGTCTTTCTGAATGGAAAGTCATGTGAGATACGTATTGCAGGACTGAAATGTTTTTCAGCAATGAGTGGTGCAGGGAGCAGATTTGTCTGTAGGAAATGAAAGAAGCAGCAGTTACATGAAACTACCTGTGACCAACTCTCTTTACTCCTAGTGAATCAGTTTACACTTACTTATTCAGAAACTACTGTGCTCATAACTCACACTTATTCCTGGTGCCAGGAATGCTTGAACCTGACCATGATTTCGTCAGACAAATAATAGGGATATTAGGCACTTCTTGGAAGTTATTACGACTCTGTCTAGACAAGTACTTACCCATGAAGTAATAAACTGCCACTTTAAAGTCAAAGAGATTCCTTATCTGTTTAAGGTTAAGCAGGTGGTGAGGTGCCTGTGAAATCTAGATCATTATAATTTCTTGTTCTGAGCACTTAAACTGCCTTTTCAGATTGAGGTAGCTTTGCAGAATTTCCTTTGAACACATTCAAGTTAAGAAAAGGATGTATTCCTGAAATCAAGACTTGATGATATACATTTCTCCACTTCTAAAAATAATCTATTTTAAACAAACAGAATAGCTTTTAAATGATCCATTGGCCTTCTATTTGGATTTTACTGCTATTATCTTATTAATGGGCTACAGAAAAAAAAGATCCAAGCAAAAATGATATGTAACAGTAGAGTCCACAGTCATTTTCTTGGTCTCTATACTTTTAATTCAGAAAGGTTTGAAAGCATACAAAGCTATAATTTGCTCAGCAAATTGTTCTGTTTTGAAATTTTTTTGTTCTGAACATGAGTGCCACCAGAAAAAGTGCATTTCAGCAGATTAGTTGTTCATATCTGGTTGTCGCTTTTTGTCTAGACAATGGGAAGGCATAAATACATTTACATGCATATTTTTCCCACTCATTCTAAAACAGAGGTCTAAAATCAGGAAATTAAGTGTGATCTAAGACTACCCTCCTTTCCTCTCCATTAACTGTATAGCAAGTCCTGCACTTGGGTCACAACAGTCCCATGCAATACTATGGTTCTGGGGAAGAGTGGCTGGAAATCTCCCTGGTGGAAAAGGACCTGGAGGTGCTAATTGACAGACAACTGAATACGAGCCAGAAGTGTGACCAGGTGACCAGGAAGGCCAACAGCATCCTGGCCAGCAAGACTAGGGAAGTGATTGTGTCACTGTACTAGGCACTGGTGAGGCTCCATACCTTGTCCAGTTTTGGTCATCTCACTACAAGAAAGACATTGAGGAGCTGGAGTATGTCCAGAGAAGGGCAATGAAGCTTATGAGGATCCTCTGAGGAATTGTTCTATTTGGAGAAAAGGAGGCTGAGGAGAGACATTATCACTCCCTACAACTGCTGAGGTTGTAGCAAGCTAGAGGTTGGTCTTTTCTCCCAGGTCACAGGTTATAGGACAAGAGTCAATGGCCTCAAGTTACACCAGGGGAGGTTTAGATTAGATGTTAGGAAAAATTTCCTCACTGAAAGGGTTCTCAAGCATTAGAACAGGCTGTCCAGGGAAGTGGTGAAGTCACCATCCCTGGAGGTATTTAGGGACATGGTTTAGTGGTAACTTGTGAGTGCGAGGTTAATGGTTTGACTTGATGATCTTAAAGGTCTTTTCTGACCATAAAAATTCTATGATTCTATGAAATAAGCTGAGAAAAACCCAAATCAAGATATCAATATATTGGTTTAGGTCTTAATTTTTAAATGGAAAATAGAGTACATATAATCTTTAAAAAAATCCAAATATTTGAATAGATAATCTTAAAGCTAAATTGACTTCTTCCAGGTGCCAGAAAATGGACCTCTGATGTGTGCTTATAGCTTCCCTTTTATATTACTATGGAATTGGTTGCTCTGACATGATACACTGTCTTAATTATTTATATTTGTTTCTCATGCTTCTCCATGAAGAAAACATTTAAATAAAGCTTAGATTTTTTTGTACTGAAAGTTTTATAAAATAAATTTTATGTTTTACTTACAAATTTTGGATCAACTTCCCCTATCAGCCAATGAATCCTGCATTACCATTTTGTAAGGCTTTGTAGAGTAGTCAGTGTATAATTATTTATACTTTCTATATCACAGGAAAAATGGTGCTCCTGTGGCCAGTTAAGTATTTGCTGCATCTGTGTTTAGTGTACCAGGTTTTTTATGTTTTGCATTTATAGTTAAATATTTATATTTATGGTTCTTTATAATAACAGAACTTGAAGATTGTTTGGTTTGATCCAGATTATAAAAATAAACAAATATAATCAGAATTTGTAAATTAAACCTTAAGAAGATCAGCTTTTCTGTTGAAGTTCTGAGTTTGCAATTATTCAATATAAGATTTACTTTTTTTTTAAACTTATCTTTCACTTAAAAAAGGAACAGACTGTGTTCATCATTAAATATGAATATTTCGAACATAGATCTTATACAGAAACCTGTGTCAATCATACGGCTTAGTTAAAAACTTCCAAAACTGCATCTTAATGAAAATGCTCTTTCAATCTAAACTGTAGAAAACAAATGAAGTTGCTCCTATAGTTATTTAAATCAAATAACTGTTTAAGTTAAAGGAATGAAAAACATCCAGCTCTAAAATCTTTTCACAAAGGAACAGTAAAGGTAGCGACTGAAATACAATGTTGCAGAAAGTCCCCTTAATGAATGTAAATCTCAGCTTCTCTCCCAGTCACACATGCACACACATTTACATACACAGTCCCTAGCATTAGTTACTGCACTTATATTCTGAAGAACTGTAAGCCTCTCTAAAGCTATTGATCTGCAGACTTTCTGAAATTAAACTGCCAGGTATCACTGTGCTCTTGATATGTTATTGATTTTCTTTGGAATATTTTGGGGAAAAAATGTGACAGAGCTGTAGGACAAGTAGAAGGTCTCAGTTTTATTTAGTAGACAACTTGATTATGCAGCAGCTGACCACAACTTTTTTACTTCTTTTCCCAGCTTTCCTTTGAGAATTGCTGCTAAAATGATGGTATTTTTAGGGCGTTAAAGTCTCCTCCTGTATCATCAAATCTTTATTGATCTGAATCACAAAGGTTCTGAGCCCCTTAGGTGGCAGAACCCTCACCTGCTGCTTTGAGGCAGTTCTGACTTTGCTTTACATCCTTCAGAGACCCTGTGGAGAAAAAAAAAACCCAAAACAAAAACAAAGAACATCCAGCTCATCATAGATCTGCCTCTTGTTTATAGGCACTGTTCAATTCACAGCCCTGATACTGAATTAAGTCTCATTCATCTGCAGTTTTTAGGGTCACCTTTATAAAAAGATTTTTTTCACAACCAGTTTATAGATGTAGTATCGCTGAATCAAAATGGATTGGATATTTCTGTCAGTGGCAGTAGTATCATTCTTTCAGAAATCTTATCTGTTTCAGCCAAGGAACTTGTAGTTTTACAATTTTTACTCCATCAAATCTCTTTTTGAAGTCTCCAATTTCTGACAGCACTTCATCTTCATCATCATTACTGGGAATGAAAAGAGTTTGGTCAGACATTTACTCCCACGTTCTCTGGTGAAGTTGCTATGTGAGTAGGAACACATACATTTTGTTATTCGTTAGTGTCTAAAGGCTTCACTGATCTTGAAGTGCAGGCATCCTGCTATGAACTGCTTATATAGTAAAGCAAGGTCTATTTTCTACTCATTTAAGTTTTAATTAGGAAAAAAACTCAGAAATTGAAATTAATAATAATATAGAATGAGGAGAGAGAACATCTTACTGTTGTTTAGATCAAACTTTATTTTGCAGTTAATCCAAATAACTTACTTTTTGCCTTCTTATCAATAATTCCTAACCAAGCAGCTATTTTTTTCTTGCATTTTTCACAGCTTTAGCTTGTGTACAATTACTTTTGCCGTTGCAGTTGACATCTGTGCTTCTGTACCGATTCTGCCTGGGACAGAACAAGTTTTCTTCATAGTAGCTTGTATGGGGCAACGTCTTGGATTTGTGATGAATACAGTGTTGATAACACACTGTTGTTTTAGCTACTGCTGAGCAGTTCTTGCACAACACCAAGGTCTTTTCTGCTTCTCACACCACCCTGCCAGCGAGAAGGCTGAAGGGTGTACAAGAAGTTGCGAGGGGACACAGGCAGGATGGCTGACCTCAACTGACCACTGCGATATCCCATACGATGTGACATTGTGCTCAGCAATAAAAGCTTCAGGGAAGAAGGAGGAGGGGGGATTTTTTGAAATTATGGAGTTGGTCATCTCAAGTAACCAATAAGCGTGATGGAGCCCTGCTTTCCTGGAGATGGCTGAACAACTGCCACCTGATGGGAAGTGAGGAATGAATTTGCATAGCTTTTTCTTTACCTATTAAACTGTCTTTACCTCACCCCATGTTTTTTCAAACTTTTGCTATTTTGTCTCCATCCCACTGCAGAGGAGTGAGTGAATGGCTCTGTGAGGCTGAGCTGCCTGATAGGGTTAAACCACCACAGCTTGTAAAACTATCTATAAATCACTTCTGTTGATTTGCTTGCTGCTATTAGTATAATTAAAAGTTTTGCTGCTTTTTATTTTTTCCCCCCAGTTTGTTTAGAATTTTATATCCTTTATTTTTTGCTCTGTAAATTTCTTTCTTCCAGGTTAACTATTAGCAGCCATAGCTATTTTGCCTGCTGAAAGTTTGTCTGTCTTCTTGACATATTATTGTGCTTAGAGTTATCTAAAGTGGCATTCGTCCTGTTTATCTTCATCCTTTTAAAACTTCAGTGTCAACAAGGAGAAAGATTCTACCAAGGAGTAATAAAATTTATGCCGTGGTATGTTCTATATCACTGGGGTAAATCACCCTCTGGAAATACCTTTCTCTCCATCCATTACCAGGAGAGACCTGAATGACCAACCGCCTAACTTTATATAGACAAAATATCTAACTTTTTGGTGGCAAGGTAAGACAGATAAGATGGGGGCCACTGACACTGACTAAGCACCACTTCTTTTATCTCCTTCTAAACAACATCTTTTTATTTTTTTCAAAGTTCCCCTCTCAAACTGTCCTTTTGATTATGTTTGCAATGTGTCACAGAAGGATACTGAGTGTGATTATACTGCAAATGTTGTCATAATTACTAACTTCTGTTGAATGTGGTACAATTTACCTCACCTAATTACTGCCACCTAAAGATTAAGAATTAGGAAGGAAAGCAAGTCTCTTCAAACCTGTTCCAGCTCTCTGCAACCCTTAGTACTATAAATCACTTATGGCTCTCACCTTACCATATAGAAACTATAGGTTGAATTTAAATTACTGAGGCAACCGTTACATAATACATCTGTATTTTAAATGTAGTATAGCTAAACATCACCTATTTCTTTCCTTGAAGAGCAGCTAGCTGAGTTTGGATCCAGTCAAAGTAATGACATGCTGTTTAATAGTATCTCCCTTTGTTCTTTTCCTTGAGTATAAAACTACTTATCACCTTCAAAGTTTTTGCATGGTCTTGCAGTGTACAGCATACTAAAATGTATATCACTAGGAAAAGACTATTTCAACTCTTTTGTGAGTACTATAAAAATCCTAGGCTCATAGCACATAAATTCAAACTTACCTTGCACAGACAGACTGAATGAGCTTGTAAGAGTTCTCCATCAGCGTCACCATCATTCACCTCTGCTATGTAAGCATTTCATTTCAATATTTTTTTTAATAAAATTCTGTCCCAAAATAATATCGCTCTTTCTCAGGTAAAAAAACATAAAAGTAATTATGGCTCCATATTGAGAGAGGAGAACCCTGTCCTATGAAATAACTTATGCTGCCATTGTGATTGTGCAGAAAGACTGCCACCAACTGTAGTTATTTGGTGAAGGTGTAAGAAAATACACCCTTAATATTCTAAAAATTAGTCAAAAGGAAGCAATAATACTAATTGCAAAACTTTCATAGAGATTAAAAGTTCTAGCAGATATATAGATAGTAATATCTTTTGAAAGGTGATGTAAGTTTTCATTTTTCTTTCTGCAAGCATCTCTCTTTTATCGCATTTTATTGTAACAACTAATGACTAGTGCTTCAAAAAATTTTCCTTGAATTATCACCATGTAAACAATCTTGTCACAATTTGGAAAGTTCTGTGCCTATTCTTTGGTTTAAAAAATTCTTACATAGTTGAATAAATTACTGCACTTTGATGGGAAAAAAATTAAATCCATATGGTTAATGCTTAATATTTTTTCTTCAAAAGGCTGTATTATTTTGAGAATAAATATCAGCTGTATCTGTTTTATAAACATTCATTTGACATCACTGCCCATGGAAGTGCTTTTACTTTGCAGACCAATTTTGGGCTTTATCAAAAGTGCAATTTCTTTTTGGTTGTTAAATAAGTCATTGCTTGTTGATACAACCATGGAGTACTGTACTTTCAAAGTCAAAGGTTGTATGCAACTTTTGGAATGCAGCAGAATCCTCAGATTCAGGCATCAAGGGGAGTGATACATCTACACCTATAGTAAAATGTTGGGTATTTTAGTTTCTGGCAGTGCTGAAAATTATATTTTTTCAGTATTTGCCGTCTGTCAGTATGTGACAGAGGTTCACACTTTCTGAGGGCTTACAGTGACAGAAATAGCTAATGGAAAGTTTTCTAAATGGGAAGGAATTGCCTTAAGTCTGCCTAAACTGGTCTCGCATTTTCCACAGGAACAAAAAAGCATTACAGTTTGAATTTCTTCACCCACAAATCCCTACATAAAGAGCTAGAAAATCTTAAACTGGTAGCAGAGTTGTGGTCAAGGAGAGGTTTTAAGCCTCCTGAAGCAAAGCTTAGCTTTTGCCTTGGTAACTGCCTTGGTAACAGCACACATCTGAATACTTATAAAAATTATAGTATACAAAAAACATGGAAAAAATTTGAATAAGCATAGTATGATTCTGGAAAAGAGCTTGAAGTAATACATGTTGTTCTAATTTCTTTTTTTTTTTTTTTCGTCCCCCCCTTGCATGCTGAAACTGTTTTGAATATCTGTTCTTGCATACAGAGAGACAAATTTTTTTTTGTTATTTGGCTTTGCCTCTTACTCTCGTGGTATGGGCTTACACAATGTGCTGTCTCCTGAAGCCTTTCTATTTCACCTTTTAATTTAAATTATTTTAAATTGACAGATCACTCTGTCTTGCTAGCATAATGTTTTCCTAATTGTAAACACTGATTCCTGAAGAAAAATCAAGAATACTAAGTAGCTATCTAGTGAAATGACTAAGCAAATCAAACGTAGAAATAGCTTAGTCAAAATGCTATCTCCAAACAGCGTATGTGAAGTTTCTGAGTGTACTTACAAATTTTAACACTGAGTTGGATTTGTTTGCATTTAAAGAGCTAGTTGTTCACGTAATTTTTTTAATTTTTGTATAGATGTAACGCCTTTCTGCCTTTCTGACAAACTAAACATGTAATGGATCATTTGTCTTGGGCTACTTTCTCTCTTGCTTCCCACTCTACACAATACAGTTTTATGAACTAATATCACATAAACTATTTTCACACATAAATTTAGATGTGTGTAAGCACCTTGTAGAATCAGAACCAGTTTTAGAATTTTAGGGGTCATTAAAATTATTTCATCATATAAATCCATTTAAACCATTTGGTCTGTATATTTTAGTTCTTTTCTCCGATAGATGTTGCTGATATTTTAATAATATTAGAAATGTGGACCATATTGAGAGAATATAGTGTTACTTTTGAAACTTTAGCTAATTCTTTAAATAGCTGTCCTACATCAAGACTACAGTTATTTATCTAATAAAAAGATGTCTCATGATCCAGCTGAGTTAGGGTTGAAATCAGTCAAGTGCAAGTGTTTTTTAACTGTGTTATGCTTAACCTGGATATATACAGTTAATTTTCAACAGCTAAAACACATGCTCTTCCAATCCCTATAAGTGCTGGGCATGCTATACAAGATATCAGCCATACAGTCTCTCTCCCAAACTCAAACTCTCTTGCTACAGGTTAACTAATCCTTATCACGTTTTTGAAATGTCAGGTTTTGAAGCCAGATAAGGAAAAAAAAAAAGAAGTGTTTTGGTTTTGTTCTTTTTTTCTTTCTTTTATCACTAGCAAAAAGAACATTTACTGTTTTAGAATTGCAAATACATTTAACTAATTTCTACATGATTGTATGAAAGGCATTCCATTCTTTCCTTTCTACCTCCATTACTCAGTCTTTAAAGAAAAATACTGGAGAGAAAAATAAAAAAGGTGTCTTTCAACCATGATTGAGCTTCTCATACTAGTAGAAACTAGAAGTATAGGAGGGCTAAATCTATAAGGGCAAATGTTGAAACACAGAAGTAATATATGATTCCTTTGTCCTTTAGTATTAAGATGATAAAAATCTCAGATATACTGACATCCCAACTTTTCTTTTTATTATTTTGCTTTCTGCATTCTGATGCTTGAAGTATTTCTAACAAAGCAGAATAATTTCTTCTGACACTTGGTGCTCGGTATATGTTACTAATTCAAGGGTTTCAGAAGGACTTAAGTATTTCTTTCAAAAACAAGGAGAACAAAGAGGTGAAAAAGTGCAATGAAGAGAGATGGGCCATGAGAGGAGATTATACCAACTTTTATGTTGGTGGCCAACCTCTTAATAAAGTCAACAGTGAAGAAGTTAAGTATAAAGTGTATGCAAAGAAGGTGTATTCTATATAGAAAAAGGAATGTAGCTACTGTTCATGACTCTTTAAAGAGGTCATATTAAAAACAAAAATAAGTCTAATATTTAAACTGATATCTGAAATTTAAAACAAATTCAAACCAAAAAAAAAAAACCACAAGAAAACAAAATAGAAAATGGTAAGGGATCATTGGTTTTGCAAGCAAAACGTAACTTGAAACTTTGGAGGTCTTGTAATCAGCAGAACTGCATTTACTGTGGAACTATAACAATATGTCAAATAAAAAATGGAGGAATGTAGTGTATCTGATATAAAAAAGAGGATGATGACAAGGCTGCTATGATTGCAAAAGAAAACAGTTTATAAAACAAGCTTATTGACATTGGCAATATTTAGAGAGATATTTATACAGAGATAGAAAAGGTTACATGGAAAGCATATAAAAGTGCACAAGTTTTTATATAATGACGCTGTCTCTGAAATAGTATTCAAGTCAATTTAGCTCAATACTCAGATTTACTGAATTGATATAATGGGTCAACAGTGACCACAGATAAAGCAAAGCAGATGATACAGCAATACTGCTAGTTGTGTTATATACATGTAATTTCAATATTTTGCTTTTGTAAATATTTGGTAGGAATTTCAGGACATTTTCTTGATACACAATGTAAAATGTAATATTTCCCACTGCTGTAGCGGGCAAAACCCCAAAACCTGCCCCCTCTCCCCACCCCCAATAATTTGTTTCTTTGATAAATGAGAAGTGATCAAACTCTCCTTAATTACTAGAGTGTAAACTCCCTTTACCTGCATTTACTCTCAGTGGACCCTGCCATGTATAACGTAATTGAAAAAAATAGTATTATAGAAAGACACAATCTTTATTAGAAACAGTAGTCAAAATTTTGTTTTAATTAGTTTCAAATATATTACTTTCCCTATCCACTTGAAACAGAAAATAATACTTTCTGTTGTAGAAGGCTAGCACAAGTATAGCTGACCTAAATATAATTAATGAGCACTGAAGTGAAGAAGGCATTAAAGATGAAGCTTGTTGATGACAGAATACATTTTTTGCAGGTTAATAATCTTCCATTGATTGGGTTATTGATGCTATTCCCAAGATGTGAGCATGGCAATTTACAGGAAAATTAATACTTCTTTGTTTCCGCTCTGAAATAGTAGTACGTCATGACATAACAAAAGAAGAGGTTGATATGCCACCTAGGTAATTTAGTTGCAGCTCCATTCCTATGAATCACAGCCAAGTAATTAATCTTTTACCTAGGAGACAGTACTAGTGATATTAATAAAACATGAGAATAATAATCATTTTTATATAAGGAAAATAAAGTACCTGTTTTAGGGGGGATTAATACTTTGGAAGAAATATGGAAAAATGGAGTTTTGCTATCAGTGTATCAAATGTCTTATGAGTTTATATTGCTACCATACAACAGATGCACAGATGCAGGAACTGAACCTGGATGAATGTATGCTAAATTTGTAAGTGTTGCAACAATGACATTTGTAGAAAGTTTGCTAATTTGTATGCAGCATGTACTACGTTCACTCTAATTGGTTTTTCATGGATTTGGAGACACATTCTACAGATAGAAGTGCATCTGTTTTCCCCAAGACACACATTATTCTGATTAAATATTTGAAATTAAGATGGAGTGATTTTATGTGTTCATTTTGATTATGCTGGTTGGTTCAATGAAAAAAAAAAAATTGGCAATCTCTTATAAGTGTTTCAAAAATCTGAAGTGGCATGACTTTGTGATTAAAATTGTTTAATTAGCATTTCCTGAAATACTAGGAATTAACCAAAGAACAGAATTACTCTAAGAATTATCAGAAAATTTTACACTAAAATATGTGGGGTTTTACCCTGAGCAACTAATCAGGTTGCTCAGAGCTCCGTCTAACCTGACCTTGAATGTTTCCAAGGATGGGCATCTACTGCCTCTCTGGGCAACCTGTGCCACTGTTCAAGCCTTTCACCATCCTCATCAGAAAAAAATTCTTTCATATATCTGTTCTGAATCTACCCTCTTTTGGTTTAAAACCATTACCCCATGCCCTATCACAACAGGCTCCATCTTTCTTATAAGACCCTTTGAGTATGAAAAGGCTGCAGTAAGGTGTCCCCAGAGCCTTCTCTTCTCCAGGCTGAATAACTCCAATTCTCTCAACCTTTCTTCATAGAAGAGGTGTTAGAGTCCTCTGACCATTTTCTGTGACCCTCCTCTGGACCTGCTCCAACAGGCCCATGTGTTTCCTGTGCTGAGGGCTCCAGAGCTGGATGCAGTATTCTAGGTAGGTTCTCACTAGAGTGGAGCAGAGGGGCAGAATCATCTTCCTCGACCTGCTGACCACACTTACAAAAAATAAAATAAATTGAAAAAAAAAGTTATCTTGTCTATTAGAAAAATCAATACCAGAAAGAGATTACTGACCTTTCCATTGAGCAGTTCTAGAACCCCCATACTTAAAAGTAGGAATTTGACATTTTCCAAATACTATCTTTTACATTGGGAAAATGCTTTACTGACCTTATCAAAATCCACAAAATATTGGTCAAATGAGAAGGTGCTGAAAAATGAGTTTGCTGGTTTTTGCTGGAGGCTTCTTAGGCTGTAATGAGATGAGCTGGATTTTCTCTGACTTTTTCCAGATTCTTCAAGATACAAACATCGAAAACAAGAGAAGGAAATTGTATTACTTGTACCCTTTGTGATCTTCAGAGTCCAAGAAGCATAATCTAGTTTAAATACGGAGAAGAGAGGCACCAGAGCTAGAATAAGGTATGCAATACAAAGCCTGTGGGAGGATCCGGCATGGGAGATCAAGTATAGGAAGATGACGGAAAATGCTTGGAGAATTAAATTAAGAAGTAAACAGAAACATTGGTTGAGGAAATAACAACTGAAAAATGGATGCTGAAAAAAAGAAATATATGGCACTGGGCACCAGATTGGTTGTAGGAACGTAGGAATGCAGGCAGATTTATGAGAAGACAAAATACTAGTCCTTTCCCACCATGTACTTCAGACAGTCCAGCAGCATTAGGCAAAGATCATATCAGGTGAAAATCTCTGTTTCTGTGTCCTGCTGGTGTTTTTTAAATTTTTATCATGTAATATCTACTACTTCCCTGTTGGCAGGTAATGGCAGTAGTACATTTATTTTCTTCACATCAGTGAAAATTCCTACATTTTGAATAATTTTCTTATTAAATACTCCAGTGTTTTTAATGCACATTTGCAGTACTGCCTCACATCTGAGAATAAAAATGGTTTAGTGAAACATTTCAGAAAGAGTAGATGATTTTTGAAAATTCCAACCCTGTGAAATTTCAGAAGTATTTTCTCCTTGCTTTCTAGATACATGATATTCTCCATGTTTTTAATTAGGAGGCCTGAAGAAAAAAAAAAAAACAAACCCAACCTACTGACCTGTTAGATTGCTTGTTTAATACTTACACTTGCATCACGCTGCTGTTGATATTCCATAATATATTCTGTCTGTCTTTTGTTGAACTTTACTAAATTATGAGCTTTTCTGTGACAGGAAGCCTGGAGGAAGCTATGAATATAAAGGCAAGATATATCTCACCTAACTTTAGCCACTTGAAAATTAAGAATCTTGTCTGCTCTTTCTTTAGTTAATAGAAAGAAAAAAGTATATTCCCAAAGCAAATTATTCCATACAAAGACAAACATTCACTCTACTCTAAAACTGCATGAATTACTGTTTGGATGTGATTTGAACTTTTCCTTCTTCATTGCCCTGAGAATCAGCATAAACTATATTAGCATAAGGTAAAATATTAGTTGGGAAAAACCCATCTAACACTAGCTGTGCTAGCTACTTCTGGAGGAATTTACACTTTCAAAGAAGCTATTTTGCTGATTAGAATACAACATACCTGTAACTAGCAATGTTTTCGTAGAAATAATTATGTTTACATCTTTTATCCTTTTAACATGATAATTGGGGTCTGGGGATGCAGACAAACCTTCAGTAATCTCAAAAGGCAAAATCTCTTGGTTTCACAGAAGACTAGCCACATAGCTAAACCATTTTGTATCTTGACAGAAAATACATTTTAAATTAGAAGTCTATCTACCTATATATAATGAGTAACAAGAATATGATTTAGCATGTATTTAGTAGGTGTTTAATTGAACAATATCTAAATGTATATACAATATTCTCCAAAGAGGAATTAATCTTGGTATTTTTTTGTCCTTACAGTTAACAATTGCCATAGATAACCATGCTATTCATTTACCCCTTTTGAATTTTTTTTTATTATGCCTATTGTCTTGTTATCTGTGACTTGTTTTTAGGAAACATTAATACTCATTAAGACTAATGATAGTACTGGTGACTACTACCAATGTTGAAAATGGCAAATAATGGATTGACATACCATCAAATTGTCAGTGATGAAACAGTAACACAATTCAGATCAATATTTTTGCTGTCAACTATTTTGTCTGAAAGTTACCAGGTTCTGAAGAAAGAAAGATCCGCAAGTGTACAGAAAATAAGACTATGAGGTTATCTCTATTTTGAGAGATATTACACCCATCTTCCGCATCTTTGAAATTAGCATTAGAAGATAGAAGAATGATAGATAGAATGTGTTCCCCAGGGGTCAGTACTGGGACCAGTCCTCTTCAATATATTCATCAAGGACCTGGATGAGGGGATAGAGTGCACCCTCAGCAAGTTTGCTGACGACACAAAGCTGGGAGGGGTGGCTGACACAGCAGAAGGCTGTGCCGCCATCCAGAGAGACCTGGACAGGCTGGAGAGTTGGGCANATTGACCTTATCAACATCTATAAATACTTAAAGGGTGGGTGTCAGGAGGATGGGGCCAGGCTCTTTTCAGTGGTGCCCAGTGACAGGACAAGAGGTAACGGGCACAAACTTGAGTATACGAAGTTGCACCTAAACATGCGGAGGAACTTCTTTACCTTAAGGGTGGCAGAGCCCTGTAACAGGCTGCCCAGGGAGGTGGTGGAGTCTCCATCTCTGGAGACATTCAAAACCCGCCTGGACGCGTTCCTGTGCAGCCTGCTCTAAGGTGGCCCTGCTCTGGCAGGGGGGTTGGACTGGATGATCTCCTGAGGTCCCTTCCAACCCTACCATTCTGTGATTCTGTGATTCTGTACCTGTCAGGAATAAACTGATACACTACTGAAACATGTCTTTTCCTACACTTAAATTAGCCTCTTTTTTTTTCCTAATTTTTCCCTGTCTTCTTTCCCCAGTATCAAAATATTGAGATTTTTCTTTGTGAATTACACATATAAGTATATTGCCAGGCTATAGGAAGGGTACAAATTCAAATGTCTTACCGTAGTAGCAAAAGTACTAATGTCAATCACATTGTACACACTACACAAAAACCTCTTGGAATGTGTTAATGAGAAAGAGACACAGGTCACTGCTCTAAATGGTAATTTAGCATGATGCATTTTGGCAAAAACTGGATGACATAGTTCAATAGATGCTTCAAACACTACGTTAGGTATAGCCAGGTGCTTCTGCTATAAAAGTGGTTTTATAGCTATATCTTTTCCAGAGGGAGACAGAGTCAAGTCTCATTCCTTTAACCTTAACTATGGATACGTGAAAAACAGAAATGCTGAAGATATTTTGTTTTTGAAAAGAAGTATGGTTTGTTTGGTTTGTTGGTTTGTTATTGAGTTTTTTTCATTTTTTATCATTATGAAAAATATTACCAAGGCTGTGGGTAAAGCCATTTCATTCATAACACATTAGATTTCTCTTTTTGTGAGAGATATAAAGGAAGTTTAGAACTGTCCTTTTTTCATTATACATTAGTTTTAAAATTATGTGATAATTAAGTTTCTTTTGCCAATAAATGGATAATGGCTGCTTACAAGTTCCTAGCTGACCAGCTGTCATAATTGAAACCTTGTGGGTGGTGGTGGGCAGGATTGATAATTTAAATATTTGTCTACCTAGAGCTCTGACAATAATAAAAATTAAAATTAATAAAATTCTTGATAATTTTATAATAATTTATAATATTTATCAATTATGAATATATTGTTATATACTTTTATATTATATTGTATAAGACATAATTATAAATTTATATCTCGCTACTGTACCATAAATAGAAAAAGTCAATTCTCTTCTGAAAATATTCACAGTATGATAATTCCAACTGTACATTTCATGAACATTCAATTCCAAATTTACATTTCATGTACATTCAATTCCAAATTTACTTTTCATGTACATGCATCTAATTTTGAGTAAGTAATTCAATGGAAGTCAATGCATGTGCTGTTAAGGAGGTGATGCATATATCAGTGTATAGGTGGAGGGAAGGAAGGTCAAGATGCTGGAATATGCAAAGCACCCTGAACATCCAGGCAATGACAGCTGACAAAACTTTCAGAATTTTAAGGAAAAAGAAAAAAAAATCAAAGTTAAAAAGGTGTGAGCTTTGCAGTATAGTTGTTAAATGTATGTTTTGATTAAGTTTTCTATTATTATATTTCTTATATTTCTTATATTTCTATATATAATTCACAAATTATATTATTTTCTTTGTTATCTCTGACTTTATTACAAAATTTCTATTCAAAGTTAGCTAAGATTTTTACTTTTAAATTCTTTCTGTGAACTAGGATATCCTCAGACAGTGAAACAGTAATTCAAAGCAGAAAAAGTCACAAAATCATTAATTTCTTAGAACATGTCTGTGCATTTTCAGGATTTGTGCCACCAGACAGCCCTGCAATGAGGATTGCTGCAGACACATAATAGTTCCAGCTGATGGTTCAGCAGCAGGGAACCAACATGTGCTGGGAAGGTGGTCAGGGATCTGGCTTCACAGTCTGATAGTGTGATAGCCCATTGACCACGTCTGGGTTGAACTGAACATCCAGGTGGACTACAGCCAGCTGATGATGGGAAGGTCTGACTCTCAGAGAGATCTGTCAAAGGGGAATAAAGACCAGGGAACCACAAATTTGAGATTTTCATTGTATTTTACCGGATATTTCGGGGAACCATTCTGGGCTTATGATTCAGCAGTTCTGCCTGTCAGTCCCCAGTGACAGAACTGCATTTTCTATTTGTCTTTTTGAACTATCAAGGTGTATTGGGTTTGTGTGGCAAGGTTTTGGCAGTGGGAGTGCTACCAGGGTGGCTTCTGTGAGAAGCTGCTAGAAGCTTCCCCTGCGTCCAATAGAGACAATGCCAGCTGGCTCCAAGATGGACCTGCCACTGGCCAAGGCCAAACCATCAGTGACAGTGGTAGCACCTCTGGGATAAAACATTTAAGGGGAAAAAAACCTGCACGGCAGTAACCTGGATGGAAGAGTGAGAGCAGCAACTCTGCAGACACCAAGGTCAGTGCAGAAGGAGGGGGAGGAGGTGCTCCGGGCACTGGAGCAGAGATTCCCCTGCAGCCCATGGTGAAGACCATGGTGAGGCAGGCTGTCCACCTGCAGCCAATGGAGGTTAATAATGGAACAGAAGTCCATCTGTAGCCTGTGGAGGACCCCACTCAGGAACTGGTGGATTCCTGAAGGAGGCTGTGACCCCAAGGAGATCCCATGCTGGAGCAGGCTCCTGGCAGGACCTGCTGGGGGGAGGATCCCACGCTGGAGTAGGTTTGCTGTCAGAACTTGTGACCTCTTGGGGGACCCATGCTGGAGCAGTCTGTTCCTGAGGGACTGCACCTCATGGAAGGACTCACGTTGTTGAATTTCATGGAGAACTGTCTCCCATGGAAGGGACCCCATGCTGGAGCAGGGGAAGAATGTGAGGAGTCCTCCCCTTCCGGAGGAAGGAGTGTCAGAAATAACATGTGATGGACTGACAGCAACACCCACTCCCCATCCCCCTGAGCTGCTTGGGGGAAGGAGGTAGAGAAAACTGGGAGTGAAGTTGAGCCTGGGAAGAAGGGAGGGGTGGGGGGAAGGTGTTTTAAGATTTGGTTTTATTTCTCATTACTCTACTCTGATTGGATTGGTAATAAATTAAATTGATTTTCCCCAAGTTATGTCTGGTTTGGCCATGACAGTAATTACTGAATGATCTCTCCCTGTCTTTATCTTGACTCACAAGCTTTTCATTATATTTTCTCCCCCCTGTCCAGCTGAGGAGAGGGAGTGATAGACTTTTGTGGGCATCTGGTGTCCAGGCAGGGTCAACACACTACACAAGGTTTTTTTCTCCTGGTTTTTTTTGTTGTTTTTTTTTTTCTGATCATGATCTCAGTTGGGCTCAGTTGAGATCCAGTAGGATGGACTCATTTATAGTTGCTTGTGGTAACTCCTTAGTCAAACATAAAAGTACCCTTTTAATTTATATTTTTTTATACATATAAACAATATCTACAAAAGGAGAACTAATCCACAATGGACTTCGTTGTCTTCCTAGCCTTTCCCCCTTCCATGTCACTTCAATGGTCCCTGAAAATAAGAGCAAGGAACCAAAACCTTGGCTTTATCCAATTTACATAGAATGCAGTCATCACAATTTTAATGTAAATGGTTTTAAAGTATGTCTTTGCACATTCTTCTTCATAGCTATCCCACTGGAACACATGGAGGTCAATTCTAATTTATGTCAAGCTGCTGTGGTAACAGAGAGCTGAAAATAAAACCCAGCACTTATCACTAACAGAAAAGGTTTTTCTTTACTCCTATGGAAATAAATAAAATAAAATAAAATAAAATAAAATAAAATAGTGATGTAAGAGTCTTTGTGGGAAGCCTATGCATTGGATATTTGTCTTTGATCTAGGATGATCTTCCTTAGCTATCCCATGTCCATCTAAATATAAAATATGTTTGTCAGTCTTTAAAATATGTTTCTACTAAATCTGGTTACTAAAGATCTGTCTCAAACTGAGCAGATGATATAATATCCCGTCCCTTACATATTAAATTGGACTTCTAATGGTGTCAGGACAGAGAAAACATGATACCAGTAACTCACAGAGAGACTAGCTGATACAAAACTTTGTGTAAAGTAGAGGATTTTTTTTTCCTTAAGATTAAATTTGCTTTTACAAAATTTGAAAGTAGTTCAAATTACTTGAGTATCAGTGGACAAGTGAATGTATTAATCATGTAGAGGGGATAATACCTACCCTGCCTTTATCACTTAGGTTGTCTGCATCCTGTTCAAAACTACCTTATCCTCATCTTTATTATCAGCCTGTGTACACTAGTTGTAGAAATGTTTGTCATTGCTCAGTATAATTCTTCACTGATTAAAATCACATTGGAACATTAAAGTCTTTCCTTAACCCTGAACAAAAATATCTTCAGTTCCTGAAACATCCTTTCACTATGGCAGGAGGTTTAAAAAAAAATATTCATATTTATGTTCCTTTCAGGCAAAATTTCTTGAGAAATGACATGTACTATGGAACTGGAGACTTTATCTTTCTGTCAGAGCTGATGTGGTAAAGTCAACTGAACAAGATAATAACATATCTCTTGTAAAGGTGGAAGGTGAGTCAGCACACAGGGGAAGAAAGATGAAAGAAGCTTTCAATCTCAAATCATTTTGGAACAAGCAATGACGTGTTAGCCAGTCTTAGCTGGCTAACATGATGACTGCCAGGTCTAAGAATATTGGATATGTACATAAAGTTAAATAAGTTGGAACTGAAACATGGTAAAATCCCCACCAAAGACATTAAAACTATGCCTCTTTGGTACTATAAAGAAATCTTTTAATTTTGAAAATGGCACTTGGTTATTATTAAAACATATTATCCATGGGATACACATGCAGATAATTAAAAAAAAAAAAAAAGAATTAGTAAGTGTGATTTTTTTGGGTTTTTTTTTTTTTAGTAAATGAGGAAAAAATCATTAAATACATTGGGGAGAGATTTAAAAATATCTTAAATAGTTAAAACTCTCACTATAGGCATACTAAATGTTGTATATTTTTGGAACTAAAAGTTTGTCTTGGAAAGCTAATATGTAAGTTTTGTAAGTTTTCTGAAAAAAGTTATTTCCTTAATGTTTCCTGACTATTGTGTATAAAATGTAGGAAAAATTGCTGTGGTTAAAGAGAAACAGTATAGGAAACTGGATGATCTTGTGTCACTCTGCTGTGAATTTTCTTAAGCAAGAATATACTTACTCACTTTCGCCAGTGACCTCATTACTCAAGACTGTGAGTAGATTACTCTCTAAGAATTTACCCTAGAAGTCTAGTGTTGATGTTTAATTTCTTTTTCCTGTCTTTTAATCTCCACTAAACAGAAGGTGAGGATCTACTCTGTTCTTCCAGATAAACCCTTGAAGGTACTGCGTAGTTCATGAGCCTGCCCTTAATTTTCCCTTATGTGACCTTGAATTCATTCAAGGGAACCATACATTCAGAATGACACCTTCAAGTTTTAAATCATCCAAAGATACTCCAACCCCATGTAAATTCATATGAGCTCTATGGATATTAGAAAGAGCTGTCTTTCAGTCAATGGGACAAGTATACCTTTGGGAAAACCAAATTAGCAAAGTGAAAAATCAACTAGTTAACATTAGATATCTATAAAATGCGTTTGTTCTGGTTAAAGAAAAAGCCTATACAGTATTTATACATTGAGGAAGTGTATAACAAATGGTCCCACTATTAATTCCTTCTTCCACAGTCATTGGAAAGCCAGAATTTCATATGTGCATGATTATTTTCTCTCTCCTCAGCAATTATGTCTTTTGCTATGTCTTTATGTCCCTATGCTTATATGCTATGTCTTTATGCCTTTCCTCAGTCAGTGTTGGTTTTGTTTCTAAGTGTTTGGAGATTTGGGTGTTTTGCGTTGGGGTTTTTTCATGTTTCTCTTCTAATCTATGGTATAGAACAAATCATTAGGTTTCAGTTATTTGTTTTCCTCCTTGTGAATCAGTTTTATAAAAGTGCTGTTGTTCTTCCTGAGGCTGCATAGCTCCTCTCTTGTCTTGTAATACAAAGTGAAAGCTGACAGTCATTTTCAAAGCAGATCATGCAAAATCCTGGAAAAACTGCAACAAGGAAGAGGCTACAGGAAATAGTATGGTAGCAACAAACTGTTCATGGTTATGTTTTTTCATAGAAGAGCCAATCAGGAAGAAGTAGGGATTGTTTTATGAAGCAAAATATATGATAAAAATGTGCAAATCGAGTACACTTTCTATATATCTTATGTACAGTCATTTATTGGAAAGAATGTGGGGAGCACAAGCTTTAGATTTCATAAATGACTAAAATAAGTTCTACTGACTTTCCATTTTTGGACCTGTGTAGAGAAAATTACATTTGTATGGGATTGGTGAAAGCTAATGGTTTTTCTTCTCTGAGTGGAAAAAGTATACTGCAAAGTTGAAGAAACGCTGTTTTTTTCTTCTTTTATAAGTTCTCCCTGTCCCTTTGTAATGTGTTCCACAGAGTAAGAGTTTTAGACATCTGTAGGAATCTGCAGGTGGTAAAGGTTCAAAGGGTTTCTCTGGATATATTACTTTCTATTCTTATTCAAATGCTAGAAAACAAATTGCCTCCTCTGGATTATTTGACTGTTCTCATCTTTAAGTAAACTCATCTGAAGACATGACATTCTGGAAATATTTTAGGAAAATCTACAATTGCAAAATTGCTAGTTCTTTCTTCCACATCTGGATAATTTGGATTAATTCTTGGACTTCTAAGTACTTAGAATTAAAGCAAAAAAAAAAAAAGTCAGACTCCTTTTTCCATATTTCATAATCACTGTGTAATGCATAGTTCTGTCCATAGTTCAGAAGGTATCCAAACTATCTGAGCTTTTGTCATTAATCTAAATAAGAAAAAACTAAGAGTAGTATGGCTTCCTCCTGAGACAAGAAAAAGTAAAAAGTGATCATTCTGTTTCATAATAAACCTTGAAGGTTGCTGTTATTCAATTACTGAGAAAAATTCAAAGCCAATGAGTAAAGAAATGCGTATTGAACTAGAGAAATCCACCAAGTTTCAGTGTTTAAAGGACTCTGAGACGTGAAAGACACCATTTTCCTTTCTCTACCTGATGCTGAAGAGAAGCTTGAATTTCTCTCTACTACTTGTCCTCTGAGGATCTTAATAACTAAGGAAATGAGTATTATTGCAAGGGCAGGGTTTTTCTATCTCAGTTTGCATAGAAGGGAGAAATTTTGGCATTAGTAACTTGGCATTTTTAATGAAATGGTATGTTCAGAACTTCTGAGAATTCTGGTTTCTAGCACAGCATTTTGTTTATTTTAGTTTATTTTGAAATGTACTGGCATAGGGGACCTATTTAATAATGGTAATTACACAATGCAGTGTTTGAATTATAAATACATTCCCAATTCAGTGTTACTGCTCTTTTACAGGTTTTTATTTCCTCCTACAAGGGAGGGCATGGCTGGTCATTTAGATGATAATGTTTTTGTCCTCTCTTGGATCAGTGACTTAACCGTAGGATTTCATTTTAAGGAGGACTCGCAGGTCTACTACTGCCAACAATAAGATGACCTGGTAATATCCAGAGTTCAAAGTTTAATTGCAATAGATCAATCATTGCAAAGTTCAAAGAGCATTATTAAGCAAGCTGCATATTCTAGGTCTTGAGGCAATATAGAATTAATTGTCTGAAAACAGTAGAAAAGGAAAGCACTTTAATCTTCTTGTCCTCAGTGTGACATATGTCAAGTTTCCAAATATGCAACATGATATCATAGCTACAGGAAGAGAGTCCAATTTAGCCAAGGAGAAGGTACAAAGTGACCTAGTGAAACTTTTGGGGTTTTATTTTGAAGTTACTAAAGCCAGTAATATTTAAAGGTGCACTAGCCAAATTTTGTTCCAAACTTTGGCCAAAAACTCTGAAGATATTTACTGATACTGATTCTTTTATTTTTCTTATGATGAGATAATCAAATATTTCAGAATATTAGTCCTCTTTGAAAGTTCATAATAATGAATTAAGGTTGAAACAAGCTCAATATTAGAAAATAAATAAATTGCTTATAGTGAATCACATCTCCCACATCTGTGAATCTTCTGGTGTGTAAGTAAATTTTTTAACTGAGTAAGCTGTACATACTCAGTCAAATGCATTGCATTTAAATGTACATGCATTAAACAAAGTTAGCCTCAATTACTAAAACAGAAGAAAGCTTAAAAAGCTGTGACTTTGGGAATACAGTGAGTTTTCTTTGGAGGCTTGACAGGAGAAAAATCTGAGAAAGAAATGTGATGATATTTTAATCAAATTTTCCTTTGTTTACTTTTTGCTTTGTTTTGTTTTCCTCATAACACCTGGTATTATCCATTGGGCATTGAAGAAACATTATGGCTTTCTAAGGTAAAAACTTGTGAATGACATCCCCACAAAATGAAAATGAGCCGGAAATGTCAGATTCCTGGGTAAAAAAAGAAAAAATTAAGTAAAAGTTATACACAGTTGTTCATACATCTTATGCAATTACCTACAGAACTATGAATAATTTTCCAGTCTACTAACAAAGTTTTAGCTGCTCTAATACGTTGACTTCCGGCTATCACTTTTAAATAGGGATGGAGAAGGTCCAGGAAACAGTAATATGAATGATCAGTGATGTAGAACAACTCATATCTGAGGTACGCTTGAAAAAACAGAGTTCTTAAAGGAAATTATTTTAAAGGAAAAATAACTAAAGCTATGATTTAATCATCACTGAAATTCAGTTGAAAGCCTGCATGAATATTCTAACATATTTTGCACAAACATATTGGTCACTCTAGTATGTACTAAACCCGAAACATAGTGGATGGAAGGTGGGGCAGGCAAAAAGTAACCCAAAACCCCCCTCTTAATACTGAACTTCCTACTTCATGTTTGTGGGCATAAAATTCAGTGGTCTTTTACAAATTTTGGTTTCTTAACTGAGAACATATATAATCACTGTATGAACACTTTAAGTCATAGAATAGAATATCTCAAATATCTTACAACAAAGTTAGACCAGACTGGTGTAAAACGTCTGTAGATTTGGTTTAATGCAGCCTATTTGTCTTCGCACTAAAATGGATTTACATCCTCAGTTAAATTTGAGAGACAGTTTAAGAAGCAAGTATGTCAAGTTGTTGATGACTTCCTTTGAGATGAAATGGGGCACCTGACTTCATATGCATTTTTAGTTCCCTGATAATGGTTTAAATTAAATGGTTCAATCTCATTTGTTGGCTTTACTTGAAGGCTAACTAGAATTGCTTTGAGGAGAATACCTATTCTTAGCCTTGCAGGAGGTTATATAAAACTGCTAGTAAGTATTGTCTTCTTAAACTATTCTTAAAAGGAATTCACTTAGGTCTGCTGGGTTATGAAGAAAGGTGAACTCAAAGATGAGAAGTTTATATACAGCAGTGGAACACAGAAGAAATGTTCCTAAGAGCTGCAGTAGGAATGGACAAATCATAATAGTGTAGGAATGACAAGGGTGTTTTAATTTCAATGCTTGATTTTAGGATGAAGAGTTTAACAGAGCTCTTATATGCCTTGAAAGGAAATTCAAAAAAACCTTCCAAGTGTGTATAAGATTTCAGCAATAGATAAATACAGATAAGATTTTATATTTTTTCCTACATATAGGACAAGAAATAATGGGCATTTGTTTTAGTAAGAGAGAAACATGCTTCCTGAGTTTTCAATTGGAAGATCTTTGTCTCTGTGAGGATGTTTCAAAATCATACAACATGAAAATGGGTAAAGCATTCAAGGGTTCTGTCTGTACAAAGGCTATAGAGAACACACCATGTTACACAGTGATATGTAACTTGATGCTGAGAAGATCTCATAGGTCACGCGTAGAGTTGTAAATGATGGAGGGAATTCCTATGACTTGTAGCAAAGACAATGATGTACCCATTGTCAAGGCTGTCCCAGCTTGATAGTGCATTGGAGTTGCAACATGGAAGCCACAGAAATGCATGTGGTCTAAGCTGGGTTATTGTTATGGAAGTTGTTCTTAGGAGTAGCCTCTTGTGTCAGTGTAGGTGTAGTTAGTCCTGTCCAATACATTGTGTCGGCCCTTAAGAAGCAGCTATTTATTAGAGAAACTTTAAACAGTTATTGATCATGAATGAGCCACTGGAGACATAAAAGGCTGTAAAAGACATTTGCACAAGGTCTGTATTATCATTTAAATAGTAAATATACATTTTATACATTTTTTCAGAGCACATTGCACTTGAATTAGAAAAAATCTTGTATCAACTTACTTGTCTAAAGAGGAGTCAGTAGTCTTTTTTTTTTTCTCTGGAAGTATGTCTTCAGTTATTTACACTATATATTTCATCCATATAGTGTGAAACTATAGTTTGAATTGACTTTCCACAACATCACCAATTAAAAAAACCAAACAACCTTAGAGCGGAGAAATATGCTTTCATTACTATGTGTATTAACTTTATTATGCTAAATGGAATTTAAACTATGATAATTTTAACTAACTTTTAATTTTATTTTAAGAGCCCAAAAAGAGCTTGGGAAAATATTCTTTCGTCAGTATTTTTTAAGCCTAAACTATGCATTCATTTCTGAGAAATAATGTACTTAAATAAGAAATCTATTCCAGCTGAGTACTTTTAAGCTTGTTTAGCCAGAACATGTTTGCAATAAAATTAGAACCCCTCTTCTCCTCAGCAATTAGATTTGCAACAGTAAAGTTAATGTAAACCTAACTCTAATCTAATGATGTGTCTGTAGAAAGTATTTTAAATGGCATTATACACTGTGTCTGTTGTCTGAAAGTGGTTATGTGAATTACAGCTCATTTCTGAAGCATAGAAGCTTGTAAAAAAGCACAAGAAGACCCAAATTCGAACCTGTTTTTGTTTTTTGACTCTGATCTAATCATTAATTAGGATAGTTTGAAGTTTCAGGAGGGCACACAGAGACCATTTTAGAGGGTATTTTAAATGCTGTAATTAAATTGTAGGAGCAATATTCTCAAAAAAATAAAAATCTTAATGGAAAAAAAAATCTTGCTATACCTATTTGGCCAACTGCCTTCTTGTTTTACCTCCCATTTTCACAGCTCTGACATGTAGCAGTGCATATTTTAACATAAAATAGCAAGTCTGAAACTCTGACATGCTGTATATTTATTCTTGTGTGAAGTAAAACTCTTTTTTTTTTTAAATAGTACAGATGATTATATCTATTTTTTTTCAAATGAAGTGTTTCTTTTAAAGTGTAAGGTTTATTTTCACACTTCTGATTGCCAGAGAAGCAGGAAACAGAGCTGTACATCAGACATTTAATTCCAGACATTATGCAATCATGATAACAAGGATTAATAAAGATTAATTTAGCTCCCACTTAAAAGCCATGGTGTTTCAGAAGTACAACTGCGTAGCTTGTAAAAGGGGAACAATTATAATTTCCTTTTGAAATACGTCTCGTTGTTGCATAGTAGAGAGTTGTCCACAATTTGAAGACTATTTGTGCCAAGCTCTTCTCTATCAACCTATTCTTTAAGATGTGGTT
>VXBO01004752.1:108758-127295 GCA_013400135.1 Rhinoptilus africanus
ATGACAGTAAAAATCCCCCAAAACCCACAAATAGCATGAATAGTTTATCACTGTTTCTTAGATGCATGGAACAGATTCTATTTAATTGCAATGCAAAAAAATTAATTTTCTTCATTGCTCAAAACTGTAAATGATATAGACATAATTTCCAAGGACATTAATTTCAACAGTTCAGTCCTTTTGAAGAAAATAGCTATTGATGAATATAATAATTCTATTCTATTAAAAACACTTTGGAAAATAGGATTTCTGTGTAGCTGGACACTCCGTGAAAGTGTAACAAGTGGCTACAGAAATAAAATGCCATGAGATCTATGTATGCTTGCAAACAGGAACACAAACTTTCAACTTAAAGTCTTCTGCATTACATCTTTCAACATCATTCCTTTGGATTAAATGTTTTTACTTGTCTCCCATTTAAAAAATATTATTGTAGTATGGCCCATTTACCTTCTCTCCACAAGGACAGTAGTAATACATTTCTTTTTATTTATATCAGTTATGCAGAGACGTTCATCTTTCCTTTAAGAACAAGAATGAACAAATGATCCCATGAACTGTTGGGATTTGAGGTTGGCAATGTAAACTGTTGATAAGCAGTTGAAAAATGTGTTTCCTTCAAATGGTACAGCTGGATCTAGAATACATCACTTTATGTGGGGCTGTAAAATATTCTGAGATTTTCTCTTCTTAGAGGTTAAGAACCTGCAGTTGTAACTCCTGATCTGTCAAGGCCATAGAATATGGTAGTGTGGATTCAGAGGAATACTGACTATTAGGTAAATATTTGGCTGTTTGTTCATACAAAACAGACTTCTCAAAAGGTCGATAAAAGCCTAGAGTGTTCACCCTGGCCTTACCCTCATTCTTAAGAAAAAACAAAGAACATAAAATTACTACTAGACTCAGTGTTGACTTTAGAAAAACTCACTGAGTTGCCATGAATTGCAAATAGCTTAAACTTTGTAATCAACACTGTGATCAGCACTGTATCACAGGTTCAGAAAACTGAGGTAAAGAAGGAGGAAAACCTTCAGCAGTAAGAAAAGGCCCATGACAAACCAAAGTGATGTCTTTTGGCTTATACATCCACCTAGAACAAACGGCCACTGCAGAAGTCTGAGGCACAGCATGCTTCTCAACTTGTATTTGTCTCTTGATAATAGGATGGTACAACTAAAATCTCTGAATAAAACCAGATACGTTTACAAATTATCCGTGATCAACTCACAGCTCTCAACCTGAAACTTATTTGTAGTTATCTCCCAAATGAGAGAGTCAGGAATTCTCACTGAAAAACAAAATGAAACTGAAAAAATGCAGAAGTTTTTCTCTTCAGAGACACAGAGATGTGAAATGCTTTCTATGAATCTACTCCTACAACAAGAAGTTTATTTTTAAGTTTGCCTAAACTGTAAAATGAATGCCATTTTGGGTTGTCTGGCTCCATCCCAGCAGACAGCAAAACATGTTAGGCATTTCACAGTGAACTCCTGCCCCCACATTTCTTGGCCTGCCTCAAAAATGTTTTTGAAAAGAGTAAAGGGATGGACAGGTAGGGAATATTGAAAGAAATTAAACAATGGAGTAGAAAATCTTAAAGTAGTTTGGCTAAGTACATAACAAGATAGAAATATAATCAAATAGGAGCCACACTAACAATCTGTTCTCCTTGCACAATATATTTTTTCCAAAAATAAAGATGCAGTCTTCGTGTAGATGTAATCCATTTCACCGGTAAGTAACACGTGATTATGAAGCAACTGCAAGTGTCTGACAAAGGATGCCAGACCACTGCTGGTCCAAGTCCTGGGCACTTAAGCCTAAGACAACAGCACTGGGAGACAACTTTTGGGGATAAGGGTTATTAAAAAGAGGAACTGGGAAAGGATTCATTGTCTGACCTTGAGCTGTATTTCTGCTGTTTACAAGGAAATAGAGTTAAGAATTTTATTAGTACGTTAGTAGGTTATCAACAGCAACAGCTAGCCTCTGTTGTCTTCTTTTTCCTATCTAGTCTCATAACATCATGCTATTTTTGTTAAGTGTGTGAAATAAAAAGGAAAATAATACCATGAACGGGGAAGCAAAAAGAAAAAAAATAAAAAAGAAAAAAAGATTTGGGAATAGAAAACCAAGGTATCAATAAATATATTTTAAAAACCCAAAACAAAATCCTACTCCACAAAAGAAAAAATGTGTATCAATGGTAGCCAGGAGCAAAACTGAAATACAGAAGAACTGAAGACAGGATTATATTGTAAAAGAACAGAAGGTGTAAAAGACCAGAAATTCACATCAACATCAGGAGGAGTCAAATCTGCATTACTAATATCTGCCTGTTAGGAAAAATTCACAGTCTGACCCTAGAGCTGATTCAGGAAATTGAACTTTCTGCTGTCTGCCAGGAACAAGGTGATGAATCTTGCTAAGGTACACCTAAGGTTGAAATGGATATAACAGCAGGGAAAATGCTACTGAAGTGCATTATCAGTGGGATAACTGGTGCTGTAAGAGGAAAAGTGTGAGTATATCCAGCAGTAGAAATGGAAGCTCAGGAGACTTCCTAAGGACATAGAAATAAAGAGATTTTAAAGATTAGAAGACAGCTCATATTAGACCTAGGAGAACAGTTTAGAGATATTTGATTATTAGGATGCAAGAATAAAAAAAACAAAACAAAACAAAACAAAACAAACCCCAAACCACACGTTTCAAAGTGGGCTCAATCTCTGTTCCTGGGAAATAACTTCCTGGAATGAAGGTTGATATGAAAAGCCTGACTAAGGCATGGCAGGAAGCAGACAGGAACTGATGAAGGTTTTGAGGATTCTCAGTTGCCCATAAAGGGTGGATTCTGCTAACACTCTGGATTATATCACTTAACAAAATGTGTTGAAATTTAACAGTCCACAGTGCAAGGACTACTAACAAGAATTTTTTTTATAAGCGTAGGAAGAAGAAATTATATATGGTAGTCATCACAGGATGACTATGATATGCAACTGAAAATGAATGTGATTCCAAAATATATGATCTGAGTGGGATTTAGTAACAATAAGTATTATTAGACATATTAAGACCCTGAGACTCTAAGACACAGAGTCTTGAGGAAGAACTACACCGATCTTTTTCCTGAAATGAGTAGACTAAAATATTTCCTATTTCTGAAGTTAATTTGTATGAAAACAAAAATCCAATCTAAGATAAACTTAGTAGTTATGACAAGGTTAATATGAGACCTAAAAACTTGCATCTGTGTGGCTCCTGCTGAGTACATTCTCTCACTCCATCTTTCTTGTTGAACAATTTTCAGTGATTTCCTGGATTAGAATCCAGACAATATACCTATGAAAATTTCTTGTTCATCTCACCTTTACCTTCAATATTCTCTCAAAAGAATTAGCAGATTTAAAAGTCTGAATTAATTATAATAGAGTGAAATATATATTTATGTTAATTGTCTCTGTGATGGCAAAGGATTGAAATTGTCGATTGACTGAGCTCCCTCCACTTTCTCTGTTCTAGACTAAATCTAGTGCTAAATAGGTTAGCAGATACCACAGCTCAACAGAGTTTCATCTCCTTCCTTTCTCAAAACCCAGTGGATTCAATGGGTGACATTCACCTGAGATCGTAGGCAAAAACTCTCACGCTCAGCTGGTGCTGAGTAGCAAAGAGTGAGATAGACTCTAAATTCATGCTGAAACTCACTCTACTGTAATATGCCTTAAGGAGAGTTGTTCTCAACAGAAATGGTGTATGGAGGAGCCAGACTCTAGCTGAAGTTAGCTGATCTAGAATCTAACATGTAGCTAGATTCTGGATAGGGACCAAAGATCTTAAATTTAATTTTATATGTAGGTAATGATGGTGGGTATAGATGTGATTAAGTCAATCAGGAGTCTTGTATGGCTGTGACATCCCCCAGAATCCCCTCTAGTCCACTCTGGTGAGACCCCACCTGGAGTACTCTGTACAGTTCTGGGGCACTCAGCACAGGAAACACATAGACCTGTTGAAGCAGGTCCAGAAGAGGGCCACTAAGGATCAGAGGGATGGAACACCTCTCCTGTGAGGAAAGGCTGAGAGAATTGTGGTTGTTCAGACTGGAGAAGAGAATGCTCCAGTGAAAACTTACTGTGGCCTTTCAGTACTTCGAGGAGCCTACAGGAAAGATGGGGACAAACATTTTAGTAAGGCCTGTTGCGATAGGACAAGGGCTAACTGTTTTAAACTAAAAGAGGGTAGATTCAGACTAGATAGAAGGAAGAAATTTTTTACAATGAGGGTGGTGAAACAGTGGAACAGGTTTCCCAGAGAGGTGGCAAATGTGTCTTCCCTGGAAACATTCAAGGTCAGGTCAGACATGGCTCTAAGCAACCTGATCTAGTTGAAGATGTTCCTGCTCACTGCAGGAGGGTTGGACTAGGTTATGTTTAAAGGTCCCTTCCAACCCAACACATTCTATGATTCTATGATAATATCATTCAGTACTCATGTATTCTCTTTGTTTCATAGTTTGTCTATAGTTCTGTCTAAGTACCTGGATGTTTGCTTGCTAATTATTAGATATTACTATTCCAGTTTTAGAGAAAAAATGTGTGAAATTGAAGACAGAAAAGCAAAGAAAAAAATATTCTGAGTCTGACTTAGTAAAAATAATTTGGGATTATTTCTTTTCCTATTCTGTAAACTATTTTTCCATCTTTGTAGTCTGAAAACTTGGTTCATTTAACTAAATTCAAAGAATTTCATTTTTCTGTTTAATTTATACATTAATATGATATTACATAAACTTGCATGTATTTATGTATAGTGTTTATATAAACACATATATAACCACACACAAGCATATATATACACACGCATAGATAAGTATAATACTTTATTTAAGCAAAGCATGTTCTGTTCTCTAGTCCTTTTCCTGCCTGACTGTCAGCTATTGCTCCAGACTGGCATAGGTCTCCTGTAGTTCCTGTGTCTTATCTGACAGCCCCATGTGAATGCTCCAGAGGTACATGTTAAATGCCAGTAGGTATATATGGCACATTAAGTGCACTGTCACTGTCTTCAGTTAACCGAACACTTTTTTTTTTCGTGTGATGAGACCTCTGGCCTCGCTTTTATTTACCAGAAAGCAGCTTTTCAAAACTAGATGGATTTTCGTTGTTGCTGGGTTCTGTTATTTATGTATTTTGTTTCCTGGGTTAATGTATTTTTAACTCCTGAGTCATAAGTATTTGGTATATTTAGTTCTATATTTGGGTATGAGTATAACTCCATTTCTGTGGACTAATGACAGCTAATGCGAGTGTGAATGGTAATCCCTTTCCCCATGCTTATGATAGTCTGATAGCAGAGAGCATGCCTGATAATGGCTTATATATCTTGACTTTGTGGTATAAGCAACTTAAAGGAGTATACTCAAAGTTGTGTCTCTCAATGAGCCAGTAATAGGTAGATAAAAGATTTGGAGTGTTATAGTGACAATGTTTTCACTCTTTATACTTGTTCCCCCTGGAGACGAAGGTTGTATGGCTAAAGGACAGAAAAGACACGCTTTCATTCCGTTATTTCTCTTATAGATTTAGAGACATCTGCCTATAACAGACAGATTTATTAACCAAAACTACTTGTCTACAATTCAGAATAGACTCCACAATATAATCTAGCCATATGGTTTGAAATTGCATACTTTTAAAAAGAAAAAAAAAAACAAACCACCTTTCTCCTCACTTTTAATAAACATTTCATATAATGAGAATTCCACATTTTGTCAAGTCATAACATTGTCTATAATGTAACCAACATTATGGTGCTTCTGTGACTGGTTACCTGGCCTTGACATGAGAGAATGGGGAGCCATGGGTACATTGACACTTTGGGAAATTCAACACAGGCAGAACAGCCAGCTAGAATATCCTTTTGCTCCTGCATGCATCAGCTATTTAGTATGATTTCTCATACTTCCATATGGTCTGCTGTATTTGTCAGTCTGTCCTGAATTCCCAGACTTTGGGAAGTCTGTGAATAGGTTTTTAGGACCAGGGAGTGGCCAGTATTTTCAACTGGGCTCATCCATTGAAAAGAAAAATCACTCTAGATGAAGAGCTCTACACCATTTACAAGTAATACACTTTTAAAGTCACTCACATTTAACTTTACACTCATCATAACTAAGAATTAGTTATGATGATCATAATTAAGATTGCAATTACCCAGAATGTAAAAAAGCTTGGCTAAGTGGGCTGTTTAATAGTCATTGTGTTAACTACAATAAAAATTGGCATGTTCATATTTAACTACAAAGTTTTGGAGGTACCTCTGATAATGAAGGTAGTTCAGAAATCATTAGTTAGGAAGTGACTGCTGGGTAACATATTATTTTCAGAGTAATCATCTTCCAGAAACGATGCTTGTCTTATTATTATTTTTATAGCACTCTAAAGGTGGTCAGTGCTTTGCAGTAACTATGAAAACAAGCTCACTGTGCAGAAGATCTGGCAATTAGACAGATAAAATGAAGATAAAAGGAGGAGAATAGAATGTGTCTGAAAACAATTGAGCATATATGTGCAATTAAAGATATATATATGCACAGAGTGTTTTATTGCATCTTATCAAGGTTACTTTCAATATCTAGCCCTTTATTGTCATTTCCTCTAATCTTTGTATTCCTTTCATGCTCATAAGTTTTTTTAAGAATTCAGGGCTTCAAAATAAAATAAAATTTTAACAAAAAAAAAAGGATTTAATTTTAATTTAAGAGGAGGGTCAGAGAAATTTCATCCTTTTATTGCTGACTGAAAAAAGAATTGAATGTCTAAGAAAATTTTAACTTTGTCATTCACAGACATACCTTAAACATAGCTAGAACAAATATCTACATATTTCAGAATGAAAAATAAAGGAAAAAATATTCAAACTTCATATGTATTCCCTATTGAGTCAGGAAAATGTGTTTTTCTCTTTAGAATATTAAGGACAAAAACTCTTCCGTGGTAATGTTTTAGTTATCAGAAGGCAGAGACAATCATTTTTATTTGGTAAGCCTGTACTATCAGGTATAAAAGGGTGTGAATCAAAACACTAGATTTAATACCCTGAACTCTGGGGTGTACAAAACCTGATTTTTGCAGCATTATTGCAGCTCTGTAACTAATGTAACAAAGCTACATGCAGAGTTTCTTAGGTTTTGGAATTAATTTTTTTTTTAATTTTCCCTTTTCCTTCTGATTTTCTGAAGGCCATTTTTCTCTCTTTTGATCTGTGATGTATTTGCTCAGGTGTTTCCCATTTTTATGGCAGTGTCAATTAACTTCCTTAAATTTGCCCCCGTTGCTCTCAGAATGTCTTGATGTTCTCTTTGAAGCCTCCCTCTCCATTATCCACCATTTTCAGCATCAGAGACTGACCTCAGTGAGAGGAAACTTTGCTGCCAGTAAGCCCTGCCCTGCTTGTAGATGTGTGTTTAGATGAAAGAAATGAAATTATGAAATGAACCTAGAAAGCATCACTAGCATAGCCGAAGTACTCTAAACAAGAGGCAGATATAACTCAGATCCAGACTTACTCTCCCAGCATTCAGGAGTGTTTGGGTGTGGGGTTCAGCCTCCAGTGTAGTAATTAAAGATAGTGTTATGAACATTTAACATGACTTTCCTTTTATGCTTTCGAGTGAAGAAAAGGGGAGGAAAAAGTAAAAAAGATTGAATTTTTTAGTCTTAAAGACTTTTTAAAATCCTCTACTCAATCTGTGTAAAATAAAATAGTAGCAAAAAAGGCAGTCATCTTCAAAAAAAAAAAATTCTATTAAGAAATTAAGAGAAATATGACTCATTTAGGGTTGGCTTGATTATTTTTTTAACCAACTCATAGCAGCTTGGATTTGGAAAACTGGCATAAAATTGAGTGCAATTATGTCTGATCTGACTTATTTCTCTTGAAATGATGAGTGTCTCATTAGCTGGCAAGTTTTACAGATTTCCTTTCTGACACCATTTCTCTAACATGACTTTTTGTTTTCTGAGAGATCCTGATGGTGAACTAGAAACAAATACTGGGTTATAGATGATTGTGGGATATTGCTCATATAAAACATGACATTTAAATAAGAACTTCACCTAATTTCTAACAAAAAAAAAAAAAAATCCTTTCCTGTCCTACTTCACATTATGAAGTTGGAAGAGATATTTAGAATGCATGGACTACTGTTATACTTCTTAAGATATAAAGGGTATGATGTCTTATTAAAACTCTCTATGGCACACAGTTGTACAGTAACACATGACACACATAAAGTGGCACACTTAAGATTTTATTACAAGGGGGAATAGAAGTCATGTTGTTAAAGCGGGAAATTCAGAACAAAGTTCCTCTGTTTTAGTTTTTATTGCTCTCTAACAGACTCGTTGCATGATCTTAACTGAATCGCTCCTAGTAAAAAATAAGTAGATCCAGTAGCTTCTCACTACTACAAGGTTTTTTTTTTCCTATCACCCCCCTGCTCCTTGTTTCAAACCACAAGTTACTGCCACATACCTTGCACCAACTCTGGCACTTTTCAGAGCCTGCTGACAGCTGATTGAACTTAGCCTTGGAGAGCACTTGCTACAAAGTCAACCTGAGTGAGTGTTGTAGAGGTTTCCAGAAGGCACGGGTGGAAGCTTAAGGGAATGCAGTGGAATTGCAAGTCAAGGAATAAGGGCAGAAGAAAGGAGCTAAAAAGAAGCAGGAGCCTTCATCTTTTGTTAGCTTTTAGCAGTTAAGGGTTTGCTGTCACTATGCAGCTTCATTCTTAGGGTAGATTTTTGGAGCAGTTTATCTGCCACTAACTTTGAGATGGAGTATCTACAGCGTGCCAAAGCACTAAAGGGATGACAAATCTTCTATTTATTTCAAGATTAATGAAATAAGATTGATATGGAGATGAATAGAATAGGAACTAGAAGAAATTAGTCATAAACCTGTTGCATAAAATATTGGAGTTTCCTGTTTCCAGAGTTATTTCTCATTCTTTGCCCAGTAACTAAGTTCAGTACAGACCTTGACCAAGGAGTATTTGGTAAATTCTGTGAGGGAAATCATTTAATTATGAAAAGCATCCCCATCTAATAGGGATTAAACCCTGCATGAATACAGAGCGGCTGGCATTTGAGTCATTAATGGATTTTGAATTGTCGTATGTTCACAGTTCTTCCCCACTCTCATTACAAAATACTTATAATGCACATGCATTCTAATTATTTATTCTTACTATTTACATTCATTCTTACAGATTAATTATATCTCTCCTGAAAAATCTATATCTAATAAATTTGAATGTTTAAGAAACTTCAGCCACTGCTACAAGTGAATCACCTAAGTATGCCAGAAAATACATGTGAACGTATATAATTTATCTTCTTGAAATACAAGGTAGAATTTCTGGGGTTGCTTGGCCATTTATTTACTTTAATATGTCTAAGTATAGCAAATCAGTAGACTGTATCTGACAGTTTATGTCATTTATCTCAGTTTCATGTTTCATTTCATATCACGAGTAAAGATTTTTGCTTTGTTTTTAGAGAGGAAACTTTTATAATTGCTTTGATACTTGTGTTTGGTGGTTTTTTCCTCCTTCCTCCTTCTCTCTCCCATGTATTAGATCTCTAGTATGATTTAGCCTTCCCTTCCCTTTCCACAATTAGACAAAAATATAAATAGGTTTGGTTGTTGGTTTTTTTTTAAGTAGTACGATGCTGTCTCTAATTTAAAATATTCTATTAGGTGATGTCATAAAAATGAGAAGAAGGATGTGGGTAATGAACAACTAAACCAAGTAATTTTACAGATTTAAATATCAATACATCTATGTTTATAAGACAATATAGAAATTAAAAATCTTACATCATCATGTGCTGTCATCTATATATCTGCTGACTGAGATCAGTGTTATATATGATGTCTTCAGGTATGTGTTGCTACTGTTCATCTTAGTCTTTTTTTCAGCTTTCAATTACGTTTATTAGATTCTGTGATTCAGAACACAGCAAGAAAAGAGCACAGCAACTGCAGTCTCAACAGGTAGAAAATTAGTGTCTCAAGCTGTGCCTGTTGTGTCCTTCCAGATTTCTGTCCTTGATAATTATCTTTTCAGAGGACATTTTCTGGTTGACAAAAAGAAAGTTATTTCATAGAGGAATGTGAATTCTGAAATACGATCAATGAATAATAAATGTCTATAACAATAACTTTCATTACACCTGACTAATCTTGTTTAAAATTCCAAAGTACCTGTCAGATTTCAGAAGTTTTGCAAGACCACTTACCTTTAATGTATCACAGCATCTTTTCTTGAGAAGAATCAGTTGATACTTTTAAATGCTGCAGGTACCCAATTCTGAATACTCAGTATACCTTGTAGTGTAATTTAGGTATCACAGAGTCTCTGGTGTGTGTTTAATTATCAAAGAGGAGTCTGAATTAAAAAGCACAGAAAAATCTTGATCATTTAGACCAGATATGTAAGCTATACTTCTCTGAAAACTGTAAAATAAAGGTTTATATACCTACTGGACTTCCATTATTAGTTACACATTTGCCTTTGGGATCTTTCCACAGAGCAGGACAACTGCAGTGCAATCTGGGCTTGAAGCTCATCTTCTTCCCTTCAGTCCAGTCTGAGGATGTGGCTGAAGACTGGCATATTTTTACTGTCGAACTATATCTCTGCATTGGAAAGACATCAGATGCTGTATTCTTCTTGTATTGTAAATGAAGTCCAATCTCAAGGTCTGGATTTTTGAGTCTACCAAAATTTTGACATTTGTTTGGAGGAAGGTTTGTTTTCAGGGACTTTTGTGTTTTAGAGAAAGGCACAGACATTTGTGTTTTAGAGAAAGGCACTCCATGTAAATTGATTACCTGGAAAAGACATGACTTGTTTGTTGTTTTTGAAGTTGGAGTAATTCTAGGAGTCACTCGAATTCTCAGTTGGACATTTGTTCTATCTCCTGGGATGGATTTATTGTGTACTGCAACAGTGAATACTTATAGAAAATCATAGAATCAGAGAATAGTTTGGGTTGGAATGGACCTTTAAAGGTCATGTAGTTCAACCCCCCTACAATGAGCAGGGACAACTTCAACTACATAAGGTTGTTCAGAGCCCTGTCCAACCTGACCTCTGATCACTTTTATGACCTTCCTCTGGACCTGCTTCAACAGGTCCATGTGTTCCCTATGCTGAGGGCTCCAGAGCTGGATAAAGTACTCCAGGCAGGGCCTCACCAAAGTAAAGTAGAGGGGCAGAATCAGCTCCCTTGACCTGCTGACAATGTTTCTTTTGATGTAGCCCAGGATATGGTTGGCTTTCTGGGCCACAAGCGCACTTTGTCGCCTCATGTCCAGCCTTTTAGCCACCAGTACCTCCAAGTCCTTTTCAGCAGGGCTGCTCTCATTCCCTTCATCCCCCAGCCTGTACTGATTCTGGGGGTTGCCCCAACCCAGGTGCAGGATCCTGCACTTGACCTTGTTGAACTTCATGAGGTTCAAATGGGCCCACTTCTCAAGCTTGCCCATGTCCCTCTGGATGGCATCCTGTCCCTCAGGTGTGTCAACTGCACCACTCAGCTTGGTGTCATCTGCAAACTTTCTGAGGGTGTACTCAATCCCACTGCCTATGTCATTGATGAAGATATTAAACTTTAAAAGAAGCATTGTTGAGACTTAATTTCAAGAAATATCAACAGGTAAATCATATAAGATTTTGTCCAAAGACAAAACCAAACCTGTCAAAACATTATGAGTTTACACTTCAAGGAGTAGTTAGAATATGGTACAGCTAGATAAATTATAGTAAAATAGGCTGGTTTGGATTAAGGTTAAGTACCTTGATAAGTATAACGTAATATTATAGTTACTCCCTTTCAAGAAATATAGATAACTTGGTAGACCTGATATAGAATTCCAGATAAAGAAATGTTGCTTTATTCTTCATAGGATAAATAGGGTAAGAATTAAAATGGAAAACAACTTCTGTACAAAAAGAAATAGATTGGAGAACAGACTGACAATACTTTTAAAGTCAAGATACTGAAAAAAAAAGATCTTATTGGAAACTGTTCTTCAATTTTACCTTAAAATAAGTAATACTACTATATAATAACTTTTTATTGTATTATTTCTTTTCACTTTTTTGAGTTTTAGTCTTCAAATATAAATGGTATGCATTAAATGAAGCTATGCTATTCTACCCTAGTAACACTGACAGAATTATTAAAGAATGTATTTCATTTTGATGTACAGCTCTAACGCACATCTCTTTCTGACAAGGATAAGGTCACCTGTCATAAAATAGTATGTGCTGTCCAAAAATTGATACGCAACTATTGAAAATTGTGAAACAGCTTAAAACTTAAGATATGTGATAGAGCTCTTGACCTTTTCTTCAGTAGAGGTAACACAGATACCATCACCAATGTGTTTGTTTGTTTGTTATTTTCTCAAAATATATGCAATATTTCCATTTGCAAATCAAAAAGAGAGAGTTTTGGTAAGTTGATTATACTTTTTTTTTTTTTAATAAATTTGAACTTTCCTTTATGTGTAATGTACATTTAGAATAGGCATATCCCATCATGGTACTATTTCTTTCTTGGTTTTCACAGGTTTCTTACCTCAGGGAGAGTGCCCAAGACCTCAGATTAATATTGAAAATGCAGGATGACTCCGTGTATTCAGGGTTGGGTTCATTTATTTGTTTTTTTTTACGCTGAACAGAGCAGACATTAGCCATAGAACACAATTAATATGTAAATTGGATGATATAAATAGCATTTAATATTTTTTCATAAAACAAGGAGAGACAGCTCAAAGCATTAAAAGATAAGTTTAAATTTGATAAAAGGAGATAATAGTTTAGGCTTTGAGATTTTCTACCTCAAGTTATCAATGAGCTTATTGTGATTAAGAGAAAATAGTTGAAACTCATACAGAAAATCAGATTATCCATAATGTACACTAGACTTAAAACTAGACTAGAAGGAATACAAACCTGGATAATAAATGAATCTTGAGAAGGTAAATAGATGAATGTCCATCAGAATATAACAGTGTTTACATGCCTGAATTGGAAATGATGCTTAAAATTAGGTTTCTAGAAGAGCTTTCAGGATATGTAGAGAAGTGAAGGATACTTCATTCATACCTGTTTTTCTGGCTTTGTTACATGGGTAGACTTTGTGCTGAAAATTTTATGCTATTAAAGAATGTCTGTAGAGCATAGAAGCCTGTGCAAGTGGCAGTGACGGACCTCATCAGCAGTTGTGATAGGGGAAACTTGAAGAGCTTAGGAACACAGACTTGAAAGTTGTCTGGCATCCCAAACACTTTAAAAGGTATAACTTTGAAGAGCTATCCTTTAATCCTGATAGATTTCTGCAGAAATGCATGACTTCATGTTTCCGAATGCCTTTATATGGGCATATTTTTGTTTCTTGGTGTTCCTATGTTCTTCTGGTTTATATCAGCTTATCAACAGCCATTGTCAGCATGGAAAGAAAAATCCAACCATATGAGTAAACAAACACTTCAAGATAGATCTGTGTAAATTCTGGATACTCCTAAACAGCACCTGAGGATAGGCACATTGTCTTCCTCTGTAACTTGTGTCTTCAAATTTGCGTCTGATGAGCAATCCTCAGGACTGATTACTTCTAACTCTCTGCATTTGATATCTTCACAGTAGCTACTGTGAGAAGTGGTCGTACCTTGTATATCTTTACTATCCCTCATGTGTTAGAAATGTTAGAGAGGAGCAAAAAATGTTGGGTGAGGGAGTTTGATATTTATCCAGTTGAACTCTGTGCAACTACAAATACGTTTTCAGTTTCCATTGCTACTCATCTATAATTAGGCTAGAGGTATGGAAGTAGAAGAAGAGGAGCTAAACAGCAGCGGCCATGTAAAAAGTAATTGGAAACATCTGATTAATGTCACAAAGAATGTCAGGTAATAACCCGAGGAAAATAACTCAAATAAAGGCCAGTAAAAGTGCCAGTAGTTCTAGGCATTTGTAGGTATCCAATATATTTTTACATAAAAGTTTACAGTTGTATTAAACTCCAGCAGTGAATGAATTTAGCTACTTTATGTCACAGTAGCAGCATTTATCTGAAAACCAACGAATGCACTCTAGAATAGAAGCTTGGTTGGCTGAGGTTTTTCTTTTATTTTTATTGGTTATGTTACAAACTTGTTTTTGACTTTTATTTATGTCCATGAGGTTTACGTTGTGTCCAATTTTTTAATTATTTTTTTTCTTTTCCCCCTAAAAATATGTTTTCTATCAAAATAAAAAAGGAATTGGGAACTAAAGAACTACTATACTTAATTTGAAGTATCATGGATATGAATTTTTAATAAGTTATTGGATACCAGCATTAGTTAATTCTGCATTATAGCTATTGATCAGTTATGTTAGATATTCTCTATTAGTTTAGAACATAACGGGAGTGGCAAAAGGACAGTTTGGATTGATAGGACTTTGAGGATAAAAATGTTTATGAACCATTCCATCAGTAAAGGCTAGAGATCTAAATGACACACAGATCTTCACTAATGAACATTACAAAATCCAGACATCTTTATCTTTTTATGGAAACAGACTCTGTGCTGCCAGCTGTCCCAGCATGTCAGCCAAAACTGTTCCAGCGATGGTTATTATTTCTCTTACGGTATTCATTGGGTTAATTAAAAAAAAATTAGTTACAATGAAAAACTTTGTTTCATAATTCCATCTGGATTAAATGTGTGGGTTTAGTTACACATAGAATCAAAAAGCTGCCAAAGCTCCAGCTTTGACCCCTATTACAATATCTACAAAATTAATGATGTTGGCTTATTATTTGAGCAAACAATATCCTTGAGCTTTTTCCTTTATTAATTCAGAAGCTGCCAGAATGTGCACCATGATGACAGATTTTCTGATTCTAGCCTCCAATAAGAATCTTTCCACTGATTATTATGGCAGCAGATCTCAGCCCTACTAGCTAAAAATACTGTTTTATAAATTATGAACAACATTGATGCTAAGGAATAAGGAAATATAAATGCTTCAGAATGATTTCTTAAAAGAATTACTGCTATAACACAATAGTAACTGTACAACATTTTAAGATTCTTAAAATAAAAGGTGGAGATAGAAATTAATTTCTTAATTAATTAAACAACATTTGGACAGGACTCAAGGATCTAAATACAAAATAAGGATAAATGAATGATACTGTTGGTTTATCATGATGAACTGGTACACCTGTAGTTTGCCTTAATAGTATAGAAAGATACAAATTCATGAAGTCAGTCATAGCATGAAAAATATTCTGAAATATTGGCAGATGACTTTAATGAATACAAATGATGTCCGCTAAATGTTGTTTTGTGTTGACACTAGAAAATATATTGCATAATGAGGAGATTGACATCCAACAGTGATTTAAGCCGCCAGTTCTAAAGATTATAGTGAAAAGTAGAATAAACATTTGAATCACTTCTGCTGACAAAGCTGAAACACCTTTTTTGTAGGATCAAGGTCTAAGGTGTTTTATAGCTGCTAAAACTAACCTTGAAGTATCTAATATTATATCACACACATGTAAATCCATCTCATGTCCAGTTAACTTAGTTTAGCTGAGTTAGCAAGATTTTGTTCTGATTGCCTAAAAGTGACTTAAACATATACGCACTTAAAAGACTGCATCTGAACAGACAATAACTTTGTATAAATATCTCAAATTTAGTAGCCTTTAGTTATATTTAATTACTACACTGTTTTTTCATGGATTTCTTTTTTCCTTCTGTATGTCTCCTAGTAGCAGCATATCTAATTGAATTATCCTTTCTTTGTGTGTGTTTCAAAGCATTCCTTAGTATATCAATAGGAGGGGGTGGATTTCCTGTTCACCACAAGAAAAATCCTGAATCTGTTTTAATATTTTCTGGAAGCTTCACATCTTTTCATATGCCATATTTTTAACATAAGTGATTTAATTATCTCTTCTGTCTTATCTAAGTACATATCAAGAAAAATATTTTGAATATTTGACTGCAGCTTTAATAGACACTACAGTGTGCCAGTGCTTAAGACCACAAAAAGACCTGCTGTGTTTTCTTGCTAGAATAATGTTTCTACCATCTTTCTGTCTAATGAAAAGCCTCCACTCAGAGCTTTGTATGACATCTAGGATCCGTATAAAATGCTTATTAATAAGGTTGAATGTCCCCTGGCTGACCCACTCCTCCCCTTGAACTCAGAGCTATTCCAATGACACCATACAGTATATGTTTTTTAATCAACAGAAAAGCAATTGGAAGATGAGAAGGGTTTGACACAGAGATGTGAATTGAGAGATGCTCTCTTCCACGTGTACTTTGCTGAGAACAAATAGTCTTTCAAATACACAAACAACAGGCCTGGCTGAAAATTTCCACACTATTTAATTTTCAGTGGAAAATTGGAGTTTTGCACAATAAGGTTCTTTTAAAATTAAAAATACCTGTTTTCCACAGAACTTGTAAAAAATAATTTAAAAGACCCTGGAACTCAAAAAGCACAGAACACTGCTGTATCTAAGTTTTGGATTTTAATAAAAAAATTATGTTCTCATTAACAAAAAAAATTTCAGCACGATGAAAAAATAAAACTCTTAGCTGTAATAAATAAATGTGTGTGTATATATATACACATACAATTCCTAAATTAATATTTCAAAACCATAAAACTCTTGCAAAACCTTTCCTTAAATGAAATTTAACATAAGGAACAATCGTACATGCATATGACTAAAGACTGATTTTAAACTTTTCAATCATACACATGAGGTCCAAGTAAAACACGATATAAACTTTGCTACCAGGAAGAGTTCCAATTTCAAGACCTGATATTTTCAGGGCGCAGGCAGTATAATTCTTTACATGACTGTTGTTCAATGTTGTGAACAATGCCTGCTGAACAATGGACAAAGTTATGAATGACTGGATAGCAGAAGTTTTCTCATTAAATCTATAATTGTCAGTTTTATAACGAGAAGATCTGAACACCAAATATTATTTGAGTTAAACTGAAACCTAGAGATAAACTCTAAATAATTACCATTATGACTGTTTTCTTCACTGTAGTCATCACGCATTTCAGAGTAAAAAAAATGTTTTGGTTATCTGTATTTCCTTTTTTAAAAAAACCTGTAATTTACAGGTGAACTGACGATGCTGCAAAAGAAACTTGCAGCATTCCCTTGAAACACTGACAGTTGCATTTAATCTGAACATATCATTAGAATGTCATCTGACCACAGAGCTTGTGTGGCTGCACACTTGGATTGGAAGATATTTTTCAGCTTTTTGTGTGTGTGTCTGATTTTTAACTGCAGAATTAGCTAGAGTATGAAGATGACTGCCATGCTAGTAAAAAGATTTGCTAGTCAGAGTATATTGTAAATCAACAGTTTCCCAAACTTTGTATAAGTTTACTTCAGAGTAGAAATTAGCAGGTAGAAAGTAGTCTTACTTTTCCATTATCACTTTTTTTTCTCCCCTGCTTATCCTGGAGAAGTATATAAACCATCTAAATGTGTCAGTTTAAATACTTTCGTATCTTTCACTGTATAGTCCTGACCTGCTCTTTTCATTATATTTGCCAGTGGCTTGGTATATGGTTGTATATAACAGATTGCTGAATTCAGGTGATCCTCTTCCTTATTGACATGTTTACACTATTTTTTTTATTAAGAAACACATGCTACTCTAAATCATAAAGATTCTGTATTTCTACCATTTTCTAACCACATAACTAAGAAATTTTACACTGCTTTTGCTTTCATTATTGCAGAAATAATATGTACAGCACCTAATTTTTTTACTTGGCTATTTGTGTGATCCAGAAGTTGTGACTAGAGGGACATTGACCATAAAATTTCACCATAACCACTGATTTAAAATTTGGCCTCTTATTTTAAATTCTAGATTTTTCACATCAGCATTAGTATCTAACTGAGATAAAGTGGAACTGAAGAGGAGCAGAGTGAATTTGCTGTTGCCTTTAATAATATATTATGTTGCTTCTTGAATAGGTGATGTTTGTTGTATGAATATAGTCAACTAAGTTAGTGGCAGAATTGTAAAGAAATACAGCCACAGAGGAAAATAGGGATGCTGACCTACAGTTGCCAACAAGTGCTCGACTGACTTACACTCTGCATTGCTCCTACTAGACAGCTGTCTCCAACTGTGAAATAGGAATGTTTAAAGACTGANNTTTAAAGACTGAGTGAGATTTAAAAGCATTCAGCCTGAAGGAAACTATTTTTATTTTACTTTTCTTTTTTGGGGAGAAGACAATGTAGATTCCTACCCAGGGCTGAAGGGAACTGTTTTTATTCCACCCAATTCCTAAGTGTGAAACTTTTTCCTGATGGTAGAAATTGATCTGAGTTCATAGTTTTATAAAATGTTGTGGAGAAGGAGATGTGGAGAGTCAAACTCTGTGAGTCTTCCTCT
>VXBO01004754.1:0-24703 GCA_013400135.1 Rhinoptilus africanus
TCTGGCCCCGCCCCCGGCTCCTCGGCTGCCCCCGCCCCCGGAAGTGCCGGGGACGGCCCGGGCTGGCGCTCTCCCGGGCTTTAAAAAGCCCCGGAATGGAGCCCTTTATGGGCCTTTATTGCCGCGATTTCCTCCCCCGGTGCGGCGTTACCTGCACTGGAGCTGGTCTTCTTGGCGAGAGGATGTCCGCGTCTTGCCTTGCGCTTTGAAGTCTGCCTGTCTACTTTGCTTTGGCTTTTTTTAGTTGGTCTACTGGAAGAGATCACCTCAGCCTACGAACCTGTCTTCCAGCATATCTGTTTGATCATCTTTGAAGTGCCATCTTGTGTTTTATCCCTTAATTTGGAGATAAAAAGGACAAAGGCTGCTGGAAATCCTTGCATGTTTTAGCCTCCTTGCAGACCTCGTCCCTCAGCGTGAACGCAGCGGCCGTTTTCTTTGGTAGGAGCCAGGATCGCATCCTGAGAGCGCAGAAATGACACCAAAACCAGCATCACCAGCCCTCACAAGATAATTTTGTCCCATCAGCTAGTGTGAATGTATGTGATTATGTGAATCTTGGATATCTTTTAAAAACAAGAAAAGAAAGTATGAATTACTTTTGCCCCAGAGTTGTAGCAAGCAGCGTGAAAAGCGCCTTGAGGGTTTCCAAAAGAAAATCCTGAAGGCAACCAAATAAGCTCTGCTCTTAACGAAAGCAATGTTACCTGTCTCCTGTGTTTTTAAATCAATTAATCTTTTCTGCCTGGTGATTTTTGAACCCTTAGGAAAGGCAGTGCTGCAAAAATTTGCAGAAAATAACTACTTTTTTGTTCTGAAATAATTTATTCCATAAAACGGGGATAGTCTGTAGTCTTTTGGCATACAACAGCGTCTGGCCTGATGTGGTGTCACTGGTGAAGGGCCATGACATTGACACAAAATCGCACCTTATGTGACTTATCCTACTACCTGCAGTCTCAAAACCCACTGACTCAAACTGACATGATTTTTGTTCCTTTGAGCTGTCCACAGGTGCTCATAAGAAAATTGCTCTTCTGTTTTTTCTGTTTGTTTGCTTGTTTTTTGAGGAGTGCTGGATAATACTTAAAATTCTATTTTACAGAATAATATTTATGCTATTTAAGAAGTCCCCACCAGAAGGTATTTAAGCAGGTATTTAAGTTTCTGGAAATTTGGCTTATACTTGAAGTTCAGCATGTGTTTAAGTGCTGTCTTCAGTAAAACTGGATTTAGATTTAAACTCTAGTGAGTCAGATTGTGGTGAGATAAAAGTCCAGATATACAGCCATTTATCACGATATTGTATTTTACCCCTTGCTTTATTCACAGAGATATGCAGCTGTGGTACCAGCTCAGAACTGAAGAACTAGAGCACATGCAAGCTGCTTACTTTGGTTTTAAGGGAAGAAACAATAACAACAACAATAAGAAACTCAGGAATAAATCCGTATTTGATGATGTGACGAACATGGCATACGATAACCAAGGCTTCTACAGGTAAGGCTATTAAAATACAATGGGTTTGAATGAATTTGTTGAAGGAGGAATCCTCGAAAACGCATTTTAAAGGGATGCCCCTGCAGAGGACATCATGCCGGTGGACTGTCTGAGTTTGCCCTTGAACTTGCCTGTTCTGTGGGGAGCTAACGTTGCCAAAAGGTGAGACAGTGGAGAAGCTGAGCATGACCTCCTTCCTCACAGCTTTTCGTCTGTCCCCAGCAGTGCTTGGCTAAGCCTGGTCTGCAGGGGAGGTTGCACCAGATTAACTGAGAGAGGTTTTTAATTGGCTTTGTTAAACCGATGCTAAACTGCATCAGGAAAGTCACTGCCCAGTATTGGTTAGGGGTATCAAGGTGTCAGCTTGCCTAAGAGCCTTATGAGAGGAGCCAGGCGGGGACACCTGGGGCTGCGGTACAGCTCAAGGTGAACAGCCAGTATTACCCTTTATCCCTCGCTGACTGTGAAAGCTCTCTAGAGAAATACTGTTTCGCTATCAGGGTTTGCAGGGCAAATGCAATGGGATCCTCGTCGGCCAGGCAGCGTGAACACCTGCAGCGGGGGAGCCCTGACGCCGGGGGTGCCCAAAGAAATGTCCACTTGGAAATAAAGTGCATCACATACTGCGGAGGCATGGTTAGGGGGCATAGGTATTTTTTGTGTCAGTTCAGAGTCACGTCTGAGAACGTCCAGATGCGTTATGCTGACTGTGTTTTTGCCAACAAAAGAAAAACAGAAAAATGAATATATGTTAAATTCTAATCTCTGTTTTGCTATTACTATTCATATAAACACATGTCATTGTGTCCTTTACATCCTTTGGGTTCTGTTTCATCATCGTGCATGAGAATATATAGCACAATCCTTGTTTGCTTTTAATTCACTGCTCACTTGTACAGCTTTTATGTACAGCAGTATCTGTGATTTGTGGTAGTTACCTGCAGTAAATGATTTGATGCAGGTTATAAACCTACTTCCATTGCACAGTGCAGCTGGAAATTATATTCAAACAGAGCACTTGCACAAAAATGTGATGGCTGCTTCATCAGTTCCTAGCTTTGGGTTATTTCAGAAAGATGTATAAAGCTAATTAAATGCTGATTATAACCTAAACAGTTTTTAGAAGACTAAGGAAGCAATTTTTAATTTTAGGCAACTTCAGTCTGTTATGATGTTAATGTTTTGTATAAGTGTAATTTGCTTTTAAAATAACATGGATAAACTTATAAAGGGCTGTAAACAGAGGTTAGTGCTTGGCTGGAGCCTCAAGCTCCTTCTGGGTTCTTATCTGCACCACTCCACGGAGCAGAAGCTGCTCCACTGTGTTGGCCAAATTCTGTACTCTTTTTTCTTACTGAAAGAAACAGATGGATAAGCAGCTTCTCTGGGGCCAAAAATCAACGAGTTTATTATTTTTTTGGAAAATGGGAGAATGTATAAACTTCAGTGGGCATTGCAGAGGGCAGGAGGAGGAAAGCCTGTGAGCTCTGTTTTTCGTGCGTAGGACAATACACATGCTGTGTTAACTACTGGTGCCGACCAACCTACTGACGCGTAGGGTCCACTGTTAACCAAGGTCTATTTGATTTCCAGCATGCAGAGGTGATGTGATCCTGGCTTATCACTAGCCAGAGCAAAAATCAGCTAGGAGAGCAGGTGTAGTAGTCTGTGCACCCAGAGCCAAAGCTGTTTCTCACATGGAGAATGGGCGCCGCTTCCAATCATAGATGGAAATGGCATTGAAGCTGTGACAGGCTCTGAATAAAAGTGTCTTGGAATTGCTCTAGGAACAGGTGTGACTGTTTATCAATTTGTGCCTTGTTCCCTTTCTTCACTCAAATAAGATCTATTTAATCAAGGTTAGTAAGAGATGCTAATTTCTACTGTGTAATTTTGTTAAATGGGTATAAGTGCAGGATGAGATGTGGGAATTCTGCTAATGTATTTCATGCCAGCTCTTGAAGACAACAAATGATCTGTCAGCTTTGTGTTTCACTTGCAAGATTTATTTTTTGTGTGTAGTGAATTACACTTAGTTTCATCATCCTCTGCACATCCAGCTTACTGGGAACAGCTGGACATTGTAGGCAAATCACTGGGGAGGTGCAGACATAATGCTGGCTTATGCTGGGAGGACTGGTGTGAAAGGACATGTTCACTACCTGAGTTATTTCTGTGGTACCTTTCTTCATTTAATGTGAAGTGGACATGTTGGCAGCCTATGCTTGGAGGAAATCATAGAATCACAGAATGGTTAGAGTTGGAAGGAGCCTTAAAGCCCCCCCAGTGCCGCCCCCTGCCCTGGGCAGGGACACCTCCCACCAGCCCAGGTTGCTCCAAGCCCCATCCAACCTGGCCTTGAACCCCTCCAGGGATGGGGCAGCCACAGCTTCTCTGGGCAACCTGGGCCAGGGGCTCACCACCCTCATAGTGAAAAATTACTTACTAATATCTAATCTAAATCTACCCTCTTTCAGTTTTAAGCCATTACCCCTTGCCCTATCACTACATGCCCTTGTAAAAAGTCCCTCTCCAGCTGTCTTGTAGACCCCCTTCAGATACTGGCAGGCTGCTATAAGGTCACTCCAGCATCTTCTCTTCTCCAGGCTGAACAAACCCAACTGTCTTAGTCTGTCTCACAGCAGAGGGGCTCCAGCCCTCGGATCATCTTCGTGCCCTCCTCTGGCCCCACTCTATCAACTCCATGTCCTTCCTGTGCTGAGGCTCTAGCCATGGGGTGTTGCTGTAGTGGTGAAGCTGTTACAACATTGATTATCCGAGCACATAAATAAATTCATGTGGCATGGTTGGAAAAAAGCGGCAAAACTGAGAACAAGCATGCCCGAAATAAAGCTTTTTTATATTGCTGTGTGCATGCAAACAGAAGCACACGCTCAGGGTCACAAACAAGCCAAATGGTAATTTAACCAAGGCTCCACAAGGAGGGTTCAGACTGGACATTAGGAAACATTTCTTTAGCCAGAGGGTGATGAAACCCTGTAACAGGCTTCCTGGAGAGGCTGCTGTTGCCCCAAGCCTCTCAGTGTACAAGAGGCATTTGGATAGTGCCCTTAATAATATGCTTTAATTTTTAGTCAGCCCTGAACTGATCAAGCAGTTGGACTAGATGATCATTAGGTCCCTTCCAACTGAAGTACTCCATCCTGTCCTGTCCTGTCCTAGCCTTGTGTTAATGTTTCAGACATTTGGAGGAATTTGTGCAATGCCTCACTAGACCTATGAGTAAGTCAGAAATCCTACTTTGTTTTCCTGATAAGGAACTTTCCTAAGAAACACAGGAGGCTGATCGTTTTCTCCCTGCCTTTGTCAGGGCTGTGCACGCGTTGTTCTCCGTGCTACAGCCATGGGGAGCGGCCCTGCAACCCACTTAGGAGGGGAAGGCTGAGAACTGAGTGGTGCCCTTGTCTGAGAAAGGAGTGGGTGGAGGCTTGGCAATTTATGTTGGTTTTATGATAGCGCTTCCTTTTCTTAAAGAAAAGTGTTCTGCTGCTTCTTCATGTAACCTATGAAGTATCTGAAAGAGTGAGAACTCCTCCGCCCTTGAAGAAGACCTTCTTGAGTATATCTTAGCCTATTTTTGACTAGAAACACATGTAGGTCAGGCTGCTTTTCAGACTTAATTGAAACAGATTCAAAGATTAACTAGAGATTAACATTTTGATTCACTGCTTTAAAGATCAAAAGTACTGTAAAAACAAATAAAATAAAAAGCCAACTCTTTCAGGTAAGCCAATATAAAATAAAGTAAAAACCCAGTTATTTCAAACAGGTAAGATATTCATTATGGTTTACAGAGTAATTTAGGATTTAAAATTATCATCTGTTAAAGTGGTGGCTTAGTTTGCCGATGAGGGAATTTTGACCGTAACGAGGTGACATAATGTGGATGCAGAATGCCGATGTGTAGAAGTTATAAATAATGCAGAAGCCCAGCTGTTGGACAGTAGAGGCTCCAGTGTGCTCTTCTGGACCTGCCTGACACAAAATGAGATCTTTTTCCGCTCGTGTTAGAAACATGGAACAAATGTGATGAATAAAGAGTTTTCCAGGGAAATGCTGAGTTTTAATGGGCAACTACTATTCTGGCTTCTTGGCTGCTTGAACAAATTGCTTTAAAATGCTGAGAAATATGTCTACAAATACCTGTGATCATTAACTACAGAGTGCAGTTGGTGTTGATGCTACCTCTTTCATTTCAATGTAAGGAATCATAATGAGGATAAAAATACCTATTTTTAGCAGAAAGTCTTATATGCAGGAGCTGTAAGCATTTACAGTATATTTGCTCTGCTGGGAGGGACGGGTTTTCCCCAGCATTGCCTCTCAGAAGTTTAGAGCAGAGGGCAGAGATAGCAGGTTGCTGCACGATGCAGAGGTTTGAGACAGATTAGCTGAAGAAAAGTGTCTGTCATCTCTGGGAGGGAGATTAGCTGCAGCTCTGCGCCCCGTAGTTAGAGGAGAGCAATGTGCACAAACCTCCAAAATAGCCCCCCAGGAGGATTGCTAGGCAGAGGCAGGGCTTGTCAACACGGGGATATATTGGGAATAGCTCTCACAGCCTGACTGCCATCTGTATCAGGAGAAAAGCCTGAAGTCAGTAAATTATGTTCGTCTCTCTTTAACAATTTAAGATTTAAAAGTCTTCCCACTTCTGCATGAGAATGAAACCAGGACTTTTGGCATCGTTCATCTGAAGTCAGAGACCTTCCTCAGAGCAGCAGAGAGCAGCACACCTGCTTGGGGTTAGGCCTGAGCACCAGGGACCTTCGGTATTGCAGAGGAACTAGCACTTGAAACGCCGTGCTGGGTTTAAGAGGTTTTTTGAAATGGATATATTCCTGAGCAGGATATGTTATTTTTGAGTCAGTTGTTTTCTGATGAAAAATAAGACCTGACTCGGCACTAATCTTTCTCTGAAATAATGGCTTGGGCAACCACCACCTGAGATGAGCAGTCCTCTTCCATCCCCAGCAAATGCTCGTGTGGGAGAGCTTAGACTTGGCTGCCCGAGCAGGGAGGTTGTCCTCTGCCCCGTGACAGGCAGAGGGCAAAATATAAGTAAAGAGAAGCTTAATGACAGCTGTCCTTCCTCTGTGCCAGGTACTGGTAATGTTTGAGAGATGGAGGTGAATGTCAGTTAGACATGATATTAAAGAAACTGGTGTTGAAAAGAAGAGTGAGGTCACCTAATGTGGGCATGGGGGTAGGCTCACCCGCTGCCGCGGGTCGGCTGTGGCTGCTCCCGGGCAAATGGTCAGTTCGGGTGGGTTGAGGCCACTTTGGCCTTGAGATCCCCTGCCTCGAGTAAGGCGGAGAAGCTTGCTTGTGACTCCCAAACTGAAATAGCAGTCTTCTCTTTTCCATTAAGCAGTCTCAGCCATGCCTCTAGGAGAACTCATAAAAATACGCGCAATCTAGCGTAACTATTTGAGAGCAAACAGCAAACCCTTTTTGACGTGCAAAGACATTAAAGAACTGGGCGCCCCACTGTTAGAGCCATAGCACATTTACAGATAAGCATGGGCAGCAAGGTAGCTGTCCTGGGAGAAGTACAGATAGCTAGTAACAAGAAAAAGCTGAGAGAGCTCGTTTCAGTTCGCATCAACTTCCTGATAATGGTAAGAAAAAGCCACACCTAGGCAAACCTCAGTTTTCTTTGCTTTTTCAGTGCAACAAAACCTGTAACCTGTTCTGGAATAGATACTCCCTTGACTCAGGGATGTGCTGTTATTTTGCAGGGGAGAATTGATGGCCTAGTACTTTCCATGCTCAGGGAGAATTGAATTTAGCTGTAGACTAACTCCTTTTTATCCTCTGTCAGCCAAGACGACAACCAGAAAGAAACTAACCCAGCTCAAAAATACATCTAAAGAGCAGCAGAGAAATTTGGTGATTTTTTCCTGGTATGGAGGCATTTGGAAGAAATTGTGCATTCCAAATTTGGCCTGTTTTGAGGTGAATGATTTTACACAGCTCTAGGCCAAGTTATAAAACATTCTCTGTGAAGTAGCTGATCTGACTGCAGGAGTGAGTCAAATGGAAAGCCCATGTCTCAGTAGGTTTAAAGTCCTCCTTTCAGATATCCACTACAGCTGGAGCATATTACCAAGAAAAAAAATCTCTTCTGGAGAGAAACAGGCTAGTATATTCTCCCACAGAAGATATTTTTAGTACCTGAAATTTTTGTACCAGAGCACTTTCTGACTACAAGATGCATTACCAGTGTACCTGGCAAAAAGCAAATAGGGACAATCCAACAGCAAAGATGTCCAAGTGAAAAGGTTTTGCAAATAAACCCCAGAGCCAGCAAGCTCTTAGGAGAGGCAACTCGGCATTTTCAGTCAGTACAAGAAGTCATCTGCAAGCTTGGTAAAATTAGCTCATAGCTTTGGCCTCTGCAGCAAAACAAAATGTGTTTTCTTTTCCTCTTTGATTTAGTGGCTATAATGGTTGAAGTTTCCACTACCTTGTGTAAGGAGTTGCAAGGAAGGCGCGAATCAGATACTCATATTGCTCTAAACACTGTCTGCCCGGGCCTGATGAGGAGCGTGGCTGTAAGGCAAAGGACCTTCTAGAAGTATGGACAAGATGGGATGGGACACGGCCACATTCCTACCTTGCCTTCTGCCCCCCTAAGGACACTTTCCCAGCCGCTTTTCCCTTCTGAACACCTAATTAGAACAGATTAAAAAGCTGAAGGATCTGATGCCCTTGGCAGGATAGTGTGGTGTAGATTTACCACAGTGAAAGGGATCAAGACGTGAAGAAATACCCATGTTGCGAGACAGGTTGCTGCAAAGCTTGATGAAAAACTTAAGCAGAACAAGAAAACCCCACCAGAACACCTACAATGTCTGTCAGAAGATGCATCAGCAGAAGAATTAAGGGGGCAAAACATCTTCTGCAGCAATGACTTGGTGAAGACTGTTAGAGTTCCTCAGGAAAGTGATTTATCTGGGTGCTTTTGAAGGTGAGCAGTCTCCTTCAGCACAAGAAGGACATGGACCTGTTGGAGTGGGTCCAGAGGAGGCCACGAAGATGACCTGAGGGCTGGAGCCCCTCTGCTGTAGGGACAGGCTGAGAGAGCTGGGGGGGTTCAGAGAAGAGAAGGCTCCGGGGAGACCTTGGAGCCCCTTCCAGTCCCTAAAGGGGGGGTCTACAGGAGAGATGGGGAGGGGCTGTTTGCAAGGGCAGGTAGCGACAGGACGAGGGGCAATGGTTTAAACTAGAGCAGGGCAGGGTTAGATGGGACATGAGGAAGAAGTTCTTTACACCGAGGGTGGTGAGACACTGGCCCAGGTTGCCCAGAGAGGGGGTGGAGGCCTCATCCCTGGAGACATCCAAGGCCAGGCTGGATGAGGCTCTGAGCGACCTGCTCTAGTTGAAGATGTCCCTGCTCCCTGCAGGGGGTGGGACTGGATGGGCTTTAGAGGGACCTTCCAACCCAACACAGTCTGTGATGCTATGACCATAGAGCTGGAGCCTTCACTCCCTCCAAAAGATCCGTGTGTTTTCTTTTATGATCAGCCTTGCTGTCCGAAATAGCTCTCGTCTGTCTGCAGGCGTGAGCAGGCCGAGCTCAGCCCTGCTGGCTGCCGGCGCTGGTGGCCGTGGGCTGTGCGCGGGAGGGTCTGTCGGCACACCTGAGCGCCTGCGCGGCTGTGAGTGTGCCTGGTGTGGCAACAGGGCTTAGGTGGCAGAGAGCCACCAGTAGGATGCTCCTGGGGCTGCAGGAAGAGATGTAGGACCCGTCATCACCACGGTGTTTAATATTTTGCTACCTAGAGTGAAATGGCTGCAAAAGGCAAATGACCGGTTTGATACAATTGTACGTAATTAATACAGTTCCCTACACACACAATGTTTGATTGTGTGGCACTTAGGGCTGGAGGGGAGGAGACCCAGCACCAGAGAGGGGCAGATTTCCTTCAAGCTTTTGCATATATTCTCCCACCCTGTGCATTGTCCCACTTTAAGCTTCTCTATTCATGGAGTGGGTTTTTTTTTTTCCTTCTAGTTTGTTATTACTGTGCTCTGTGCTGCCCACCGTCACCTTTCAGAGACTAAAATCTTCTGGTACCTCTTGACATAGATATTTCAAAGAAAGATCAGGCAGGGGAAGTGAGCTGTGGTTTCACCTTGGGGCCCTGTCACAAAGGGTAGGATAGCTGGCTGCTAAATTATACTGATTTCTGAATTTCAGTCTTAATTGTCATCACAACGAGTGTGGAGGGTGTGTGCACAGCAACATGTGCTTTCAATAAAGCTGCTATTATTGTTTGCATAATACTTCCATGCTTACCCCAGGGTCTTGTACAAAGTCACCAGACGTACAGCAACAAAAAAATCCCCTCCCGTCCTGCAGTAAAAATCTCTTTTCAGAGCCAGTGCCAGCACCGCAGTATTGCTGTGCCCCACCGCTCTGAGTTCTCACACTCCTCGGATGTCCCGTTAACAGTGTTTTCCCCTCCAGCTAGGAACAGCTCTCAAGTCACACAAAGCAAAATTCTTATGAATCCTCTAAAACTCATTGACAAATGCTATGGTGGCTGTTCTCCCCACATGGGAGCTCTGACTTTATCTGCCAAATAAAGTCTGTCCTTGTCAAACGTACTGTGCACCTACCTAGGCTGTTCAGCACCTGGCATCCTTGGGTGCATTTGCATTTCCAGATAAGAGTACACAGGGAGGTCTTCTGATCCTCTTATGGTGATGTTTTGAAATAGCCCAGCTGGAAAGTGGAGTTAAGGAAAGTTGAAGTGCTTCAAAAATAGTCATACTTATTCAGGGTACAGTACAGAGCTCCCGAGGGTGAAGGTGCAAACGGAAGGCCGGCCCTGGCTGAGAGCCAGGCATGCAGAGAAGAGCCCACTCTGTGCACATCCATCTCTGCCTTGTGGACACTGCTCTTAGTAGCTCTTCTCCGCCCCTGCTTAGGTGGAACAACACTGACTTCACCATCCCTCTGACATCCACAGGGTTCAATGTACTGCAGTGAATGGAGGGTGCCTCATCCTAGACTTATTTCATTCAATGGAAGCTTAATAGTTCCCGAAATGGGAGGAAGAGGTTGCTTAGCCAGGAGACTTGTCCTCCAAGTACAGTTTTAGACGGTTTGGCTTTCTGAGTTGGTGTGGATGGTAGGTTATTGCAGAGTTTCACAATGCAGAGCTTTTTATAGGAGAAAACATCAGAATGGGATGAATTCTGCACAATAACTGGAATATCTAGATTTGAATTATAACCCTGGCTGGTCTTTTTGCAAAAGTTGTGGCTACCCCATGCAAAGCTTTACCCCATTTCTTCTCCCTGTACATGCTGTTCGGATTTGATTTTTATTTTGTAACTATTGACTACTGCCTCAAGAAGATGGAACTGGGTTCCTCCTACTGTAAAAAAAAAAAAAGTGCAGTACCAAGTATCTCAGATTTTCTTTCAGCAGCAAGATCTGCAGCATTACTTGCTGTAGCTTCTGTTCGCTGATGGCAAGCCACAGGGGTACTTGGAGCAGTGTTCTGTTGTCCAGCACAAAGATAATGGAGGGCTTGTTGGTGTACCAAGATTAAAAGGCACAGTTAAAACAGTACAGGTCAATACAAAGTGGATAAAGTTACCAGGCTGTTTTTTGAGAAATAGATGAGTTTGGTGTTGTCCAAATTATGGGTGGGTAAATCCTGCTCATCTGAGCACCTCCTTGATGAGTATATTCTGACTACGCCGATACAGTGCCTACTCACATCAAATGCAGAGGTGGTTTAAGATGCCTTTATGCTGTCTGACTGTAGTTTATGCCCCACATAGTTTTGTAATACAGATTTCCAGTGAAGAACAAGATTTATTCTCCTGTACAGGAAATGTGTATCTGGAGTATACATACTCTGTACCAGAACAGCAAGCCCTCAGTTATTTGGCTTTACTTTCTGTTATTCCCTTGGGGTTCCTATATGTATGCAGGTTTCGTATATGAGCATTTCTGCAACTGATAACTGCAGAATGCAGCTTCTGTTTCCTGACCAGCTTTTCATGTATGAAAGGGTAAAACCCACGTTGTCCAGGATGTGGGTGTGCTGGCTGCTGCCTTCAGCAGCCAGAGGAAGCCAGAGGAGCCACATGAGCTCACCTGCAGTGGATCTGGGGCAAGCGACAACAGCAGCTGCCCTGCCTGCAGCTGCCCTGGAGTAACTGGTGTTTTACAAAAGCCCACAAGTTCAGACTGCAGTAATTTGGCACAACCCTGAAAGGGCTGTGTCTTACCTGCTTCTGGTTCACCGAGCGGCATGCTTAATGCCAGCTGCATCCATCATACCTCTTGCAGCAGAGTTCAAGACCACGCTGATCCCATTCCCCTGGTTTCTGGAATGAGTTGTGGGTTGTTTACTGAGCACCTTTTCAGCAACTCTGCCATCTCTGTCTGCCACAGCTGCTGCTCTGCCTTCACCATCTGCTGCTGGCTTGTTTGCTGTGGGTTGGTGGCCTATGCTGGCTTAGCCTGCAGCTGGGCAAACCCTCCTTTCCCAGTGTGGAAAGGCAGGATGCAGGATGGATCCATGACCGCCAGTGCTGCATACACACTCATTTGGCAAATACGAGTCCTGGCATGCCATCCCTTCTGGGAGGGCAAGGTGGGAGCCAGGTCAGTCAGTCAAGGGCTAGCACAAGCCACAGTGCTACTGTGCTGCATGGGCATCACTGCAAATAACACCCCAGATGCCACCAAGCACAACTGACTCCATGCTCCCAGCAGTGCTTTGCCAACTGAGCATGGACTCCCCTCCCCTCGTAAAGCTTAGTAAAGCTCTCCCAATAGCATAGCATTAAATTGAAGCTGGGGACTCCTTTGATGGAAAACAAACAAACAAACAAAGTCTGTGTCAGCTTTTACAGAGAGACAATTACTTGCCCCACTGCTGTCAATGCTATGACAAGTGAGTCCATATGTTACAGCACAAGTTGTTTGCAAAATGCTCAATGTGCAAATAAAATGGATTGGAAGTTTCTGTATCCTCACCAGAGCAAATGGGACAGAAATAACTTTTTCCTTCTTGCTTGCAGGTTCCAGGAGGAGTGGACTCGGGACATTGTAGCTCCTGGGTATTGCAAAGGCAACGATCATCTGCCCAGGTTAACCAAAAGCAGCAGTGCGCCTGTGAAGCACGCTGTACCAGGACGCAGCGCTGCGGTGCAGACAGTGAATTCAATCCATGTTGTTGAAGTCTATGGACATAAGGATAGCTATAACAAACCAAGCTGTCAGATACCTGGATAGCTGGTGGCTGAAATACAATTGCTCCTTTGGACCAAAATTAAATTTGGATAGAAATATGTGCCTTAAAGACAACGTAGAAAGTTAATTATTCATATGAATTAAAAAGTTTTCTATATTCCAAGATGGTTATTTAACAGAGATACTTCAAGATCTGATAGAATAAAAAAATGAATCTTGAGGATGGCAGTCTGTAGCCATTCTCTACAGTGTGCTATGTACTGTAACTATGGCAAAAGCTTAATATCATTCTTCTGTACATCTAGAAAGAAATAGTAGCCAGTTTGTATATTTGCCTCGTACAAAGTCACTGATGATGATTACACATTCATAAGATTGCAACCTTCTTTTAACCAGTGTTTTTTGTAAGCATTTCAGAATGAAAAATCCCCCATATTTTTACACAATAGTGTGATAGAGCTACAATAAAATTTTGTTTTTAATTAAAAGCCCCCATTGTTTTGTATCAGGAAGGCCTTTTTGTTTAATTTCTCTGCCCTGCATTTGGCGCCTGTGGGAGGCTGGGTGCAGCGGAGGCCCATCTCCGGATCCATCAGCCCGTGGGAGTGGGCAGAGCGGGTGGGGGCTCTGCTTTGCCCCCCCAGCCCGCACACCTATGGCCGGTGGATGTGCGGTGAGCAAGCACCCATGTGCGGGCTGGCGTGGGGGGGAGGCGGCGCAGCCGTCCTGCAGCAGCGTGACTTGGGTGGCGGCTGCAGCATCCCGGGGAGAGCACGCTAAGCAGAGGAGAGATGTAGTTTTTTGGAAACCTGCGTTCCTTTCCTATTATAAATCTGTTCACTGTGTGAGGAAACAAGGTGATTTTTTTCTTGTTTTGACCATTTTGAAAAGTAACTGTTATGGCTCTTGCTCTGCTGTTTATATGCACGTACATGTATATCTTATAGTTACACATCGTAGTTATTTTTGTTGAAGTTGAAGCCTTATTTATTCTCCTGTCATCAGCTGTCTAATGAGTATTGACACTTTCCTGTCATGATGGAAATATGATCTTACAGCAATTCCCAGGAATTGCTTTATTGTATGTCCCACTTGTTATGAATTAGGCATCCTCTTAAGGCCTTCAGGCCTGAAGTTTCAGTTTTGAAATTCAACTTACTGTAGCTTGCTGGCAGGCCTAGAAATGCTGTGGTCCATCCTGGCCGTACTCGGCAGACATCAAAAACGTGTGCTTGAACTTCAGCTGTGTGGAAGCCACAGCGAAGGAGCTTTGGTCTCATTCTTAATAAGCTCAGTTCTCCTATACATTACAACAGGCTGCACCCCTGCAATGCACTTCTTGGTATGTGCTGCAAAAAGGGGAATGGATAGACTTCTCAATACTTGTTCCAATTAAGTAATCAATTCATTAAATTAACTAGCCAACGTTATCAGGACAATCGTGCTGTGAACCACTCTGTCTGCAGTGTATCGGTCCCCTGCCAGACCCAGCTGGTGCCTGTACCCAGCTGTGCTCTTGCATCCCGTGTGCAGCATTGGCTGCGGGCTGCGCGGGGCTGGCACCGCCGCCGTGTCCCGTCAGCCCGGCGGCAGCCGCGCCAGCCAGCTCCCAGGGTCGCTGGCCATGTTTGGGGTCAGCAAGTTCTTGAGAAGATGTATTCAGCCTCAGCGCAGTCAGTCCCTGAGAGGGGCCAGCTGCAGCCCTAGCAGGGTGCCCTCAGGTGGGAAATGAGGTGCAAGGACGTGAAATCTCAGCACAAAGCTATGGGCTCCAGCTGCCACAGCAGCAGCTCTTCCTCACTGCTGGCATGGGACTTTCTGGCAGGCCAGCTGGGAATGGCTGGGCTCCATCCGCCAGAGGAAAACACTCCCAGGTCTTGTTCAGGAGCAAAGGCTTGAACAGCATCAAAGGTGAAAGTCCACAGGTGGATGAAAATAAAAACAAAATGCTTGAAAGGAGCATAGAGAGGAACAAAGGCTGGGAAAACCAAACAAACATCTGAGATGCTCCTATACAAATGGCTGGGATGATAAAATTAAATGAAAAAAAAAAAGTTAAAGACTTTTGACATAAGAAAAGGCACAATTACAGTGCTTGTGGGACAAATGATAGGACTAGGATCTTGGCATGGTAAATAATAGCTTGTTCCAGGTAGGGCACATGAGAATAAAGGTCTGTATGTTCTCTGAAGTTCAGCATAGGTGAAATGTTTGTTAATTAATGTCTGTGGTTGGGGAACGAAGGGTGAAGGAGAGTGGAGCGTGGGCTGCTGGGCGTTCAGCACTGACTGCAGCTGGGAGGAGGACCTGGCAGAAATTTACTTAGGGAAATAACAGAACCATCTTTAATATTGGGTGACTTTATTTCTCTAATTCTCCGCTGGAAAAGTGTACAACCATCAGGTGTTTGAACATATGTCTCAGTGACTGCTTTATTTCTGAAGGTGGTGGGAAGTGGGGTGGCAGTTGCTTCTGACTATAGCAGGGACAAACTTGTTAAAAATCAGAAGAGACATTTGGGTGAATGTGAAAATAAGTGACATCACATTTTTAAGAAAAGAAGGAAGAGCAGCAGAATAAGGAAAATGGGCTTCAAAAAGGAAAATTTTGATATACCAAAATACAAAGTACAAAGGATCCAAGCAGAAACAATCTGATAGATGGAGCTCAGGAGAGCTGGCAGTCGCTAGCGGAGACTGTTTAAAGGCATGTCAGGCAAACCAGTGCAGAGGATAGCAAAAATCTGATACAGCTGTAAGGACATGAAAATCAGAGTGGGAAAAACTCAAAAAATGGAAATGTGGCAGATGACTGAGGAGCAGCACAAAAAGAGGTTAATGGAGCAGTTCAGAAAGGTAGGAGGGAATGTGACTCACAGCAAGCAAAGGAAATGAAAGAAGAGAAAAACAGAATGGAAGAAATGGAGAGTAAAAGTACCGGTAAGTTATTTAATGGGAAAAGTGAAAATGGACCCAGAGATGAATGTCTACTTTGGATCAGGCATCACTGAAAAGTTGACTGGTTAATGCAATGAATTTTAACACGGGACTAGGAGTACAGCCTAGAATAAAGCAAGAAAAAGCTCACAAATATTAAGACAAATTCGATTCCTTGATGAAATTCATCCTAAAGCACTAGAGAATTAGCTAAGCAATACTTAAATACTTAAATACTCACAGGGCTCTGTGAAAGGATGAGAGAGGTCTTAGAAGATGGGAAAGGGCCAATCTAACTTTAATTAGGGGAGAGTAGAGAACCTCCAGAAGTACCAGAATGAAGGTGCTTCTCTCCAGAAAGAGTGCAGGAGAAATGATTAAACAATCCTTTTGCAAAGGTGGCACACCTCAGCTGAGGATTAAACAGAGCTGTAGGCACAGGAGGGAACTGTTCTACTAGTAATATCATGCCTGGCCATTTAAAAGCAGATAAGGTACACGTGGCCCAGTTATGCCTGATCCTGCCTCTCTGCAGCCTTTTTGAATTTCCTTCCTTTTCCACATCTCTGCAATTATGTTAATTGGATTGCATGATTTAGCTCCCTGGCATTTTAATTTTTTCATGTGATTTTAAAATGCAATACTGTGACTGCAAGTCACTGAGTGAAATGGATTCACTTGTTGGGATGTCTGGGTCCACACACCGCGTGCCAAGGGAGCCCGGTTACCCTGTCCTACAGCTGAGGCCAATCTGAGTAACGTCTGATGGGGGAAAGTAAAACCTCAAGATGACAAGGACATTGATAGCCATGGGAAACAACAGCGAAGGTAGGTAAATTTACTGTCTCTCTGCCAGAGCACTGGATTACTATCGTTTATTTAGGCATCTAACACAAGAGGCAGCAAAGTCACAACAAGATAAGGAAACAACACCCATACTGTTTTTGCAAGATTTGTGGCTCTGTTCCCTCTGGGAACTCTGCTTAGTTTATGACAGCTGCACCCCCCGGAGTTAGCTTCATTGCTCATGTAAACATTATTTATTGTTGGAAGGAAAATAAGCGTTGTGCAGGAAGGAGATGAAAGCAGATGAGAATCTAAAATAGACATGTAAAAACTAAGTTAACCCTCAAATGTTTGCCAGCCAGTGATTTCAAATGCATTTAGGCTCCCATTTCTGCTACAGAGGACTTGCATTTCCTTGTGTATTTTATGGAACTGATGGCTCGCACTTAAAGAGCAAGTTAAAATGCTATACACTACATAAGCGAGCACAAGACGCCCCCTCCCTGCATGGTTGTTTATAATTTAATTGGTGTATGTTACAGAATGGCAGGATAATTCTTCACAGATTAAAAACTGGCAACAGTATTTATCAGAGCAATTGCTTATTTGCATTCCCTCCCCGTTTTTTAAAACTGTTTTCTTAGAGCAGGCAATTCTGCCAAGGCTGTTGCATGGGTCTGTTGTTAAGCTTTAACTGCTTGCAGAAAACCAAAAGACAGTTTTTAAGATCTTATGCTAAATACTTAACAAGGAATGGTTTTTAAGCCGGCTGACATGCTGTTTGCTATAGGAGGGTATCTGATCTTTTCTTCCTTTTGAATGAAAATTAATTCTTTGAAACAAAGGAAAGAAGGCATTTGCCGTGCCTGAAACCTGGAGAGCCTGAGCCTGGGAGGTGCTGAGTGGGAACCCACCGAACCTCATGCCTGCAGCAGCGTGTCCATCTCCTGTGGAAAACACCTACTTGTATCTGTGGGATATGGCAGAGCATAGTGTTGCCGGATCCTGGGATTTTTGTCACAAATCTCGTGATATTTCTTATTTTCTTAAGCCACAAAAGGTGGAGTTGGATGAATATGTGAAAATCACAGCTTCTATTTAAAAATAAGTGTCTCACACTTGTATTTGAAAGGAGAAGTTTCAGTACTGAAGTGACAAACAACAGAAAAAACACACAAGTCTCTGAAGTTTCTTTGGTGGTAATGAGATGATTTGGGGGAGGCCTGAACAATGATTCAGCAATACTTCATGCTGTCAAATGTGTGTATGACCTTGATGTGTCTTCTGTGGTTGAAAGAAAGCGAAAGACTACATTTTGATCTGGGTGGAGCAATGAAGTTTGGGATGGACACTGGGTTGTGTACTGTAGAGTTAACATTGCTTTCACTGAGCCTTCCACGTGGATTTTTGGCCATGCAGGCTTTTGGATATCCTGGAAGTCCCTAAAGATGCTGTTTTCCTCAGCATGCTCTGCTGCTGTCAGTCGAACTTTTGGTTATGGACTAGTATTGCTCAGAGTTTCCATGAGAAGTTCAGGACCCAGAAAAGAGGCAGGACTGTGATACTGACGTCCGTGACAACCTGCTGGAGGTGGCCAATGCCACCAGTCTGAAACGGCACAGGATGGGAAAGCAGGAGCCCTCTGGTTACACCAGATATCAGCTGTAAGAACAGGATATAAAAGACCGATGGTTTGGGGTGGAGAGGAGGCAGGGATCTCTAATAATTTTGCTCCCAAAACATCCCAGTCATCAGTGATGTCTTGGAAGCAGAGTAACTAAATGAATCTGCTATAACTTATTGTCAGATGCAAATGGCTTTTGCAACTATTTTTTTTTTAACAACCACACAGCACAACTTTTTAATAACTTTAATTAAATGGCAGATGTAATTGAATCTTCTACTTGGAATGCCCAAGAAGAAAATTTGGTAACATGCCAGCTGGTAGCTTTTGAGATGACTTTCAGTTGCATCCTTTCATAATGTTGGTAGCCCACCAAGAAGACGTTAAACTGTGATACATACTTTATTTTGTTCAGGCATTTCTTAAGTCTTCTGTGGAAGTTTCAGGGAAGAGCCACGTAAACGCTGATGACATCTGATATGGTTTACGAGTTATCTGCAGAATTTACACTATATTTAAATACTGTAGTGCAGAAGCTCTTGTGCCCAGAAAAAACAGCTGAGGAAAGAGCAGAAAGCTAGTGATATATGTTTAAAATATCCTTGGGACTTGTTTCACCTCATCTTGGGTCCATTTCAAGAAGCAGCTTGACAAGTCAGACCACGGGCAAGAGTCAGGTAACAACCTCCAACAGGGGTGAGGTTCCTCTATGACACTTCAATAAACTCTGGCTGTGGGGTTGAACAGTACCTTTCAGATTTAGGGTGGTATTTAGGGTTACACCTCACAACACATGACTATGTAAAATGTGATCAAATCCTGTCCCTCTAAAAGTGGTACAAGGAACCTCATTTGCTTCTTCCTTCAGGAATACGAGGAGCTGATCTTTTCTACTTATTTTTTTGAGGACTATTATTATGAAGAGATAGATAATTGTCAGAGCCAGTGTTGAAAGGGTCTTGTATAGGGCCCAGAAAGCCACCCACATCCTGGGCTGCATCCCCAGCACTGTGGCCAGGAGGGTGAGGGAGGGGATTCTTCCCATTTACACTGCTTTCGTGAGACCCCCCCCTGCAGTGCTGCCCCCAGCGCTGGGGCACCAACAGCAGAAGGAGACGGAGCTGTTGGAGCGGGGCCAGAGGAGGCCCCGGAGATGCTGGGAGGGCTGGAGCCCCTCTGCTGTGGGGACAGGCTGAGAGAGCTGGGGGGGGTCAGCCTGGAGAAGTCTCCAGGGAGACCTTGGAGCCTCTTCCAGTCCCTAAAGGGGCTCCAGGAAAGCTGGGGAGGGACTCTGGATCAGGGAGTGAAGCAATGGGATGGGGGGTGACAGTTTAATATGAAAGAGGGCAGATTTAGATTAGCTATCAGAAAGAAATTAATTGCTGTGAGGGGGGTGAGCCCCTGGCCCAGGTTGCCCAGAGAAGCTGTGGCTGCCCCATCCCTGGAGGGGTTCAAGGCCAGGTTGGACGGGGCTTGGAGCAACCTGGGCTGGTGGGAGGTGTCCCTGCCCAGGGCAGGGGGATGGCACTGGATGGTATTTAAGGTCCCTTCCAACTCTAACCATTCTATGATTCTGTAATTATTTCACGACCAATAGCCATTTCTACTGTCACTGCACCCAAACTGTGCCTGCTGGTGGGAACACTGTACAGTCCCTAGCCCTGCACATCAAGATATTTCAAAAGCCAGTCACCATTCCTGGTAGCTAACGTTAATGCAATGATGGAAACACGAAACTCCTCTGGCACAGCAGCGAGGCAGTGAAAGTTCAGCTCATGTAAAGCAGAGCAGAAGCAGCTTGTCCTCTGGATCCCCAATGCTATACTTGAGCATGTGTGTGTTCAGGCTGCTCATGTGTCTCAAGGTCAAGGTTATACGGAAATGCTCACAGTAGTCTTTCCCATGGGAGGTGTGTTGTATCTATGAGCGGGAGTCTGCAGTGGCTTCTAAACCATGCCCAGATGCTTTCATTCACAAAGCTGGTGGGCTGTATTTTGGCTGCCCACCCTCCTTTCTGTCCTTCCTGGCCTGTGGGGATCAGGTGAGGCACTGAGCTGGCAGGGTGATGACTTCCATGTGAGGACACTGAAGACAAAGTGGCTTTGTTCTCTCCCTGGAGCTCTGCTGAATGTCAGTTTGCCAAATCTATCGGCTGTTTATTTATACACCTATTTTAAGGGGAGGATGCTCAAATGGCTTTATTTGCTTCCTGCCTTCAAAGAATGTCAGTGTTTTGGGTTTTTTTAGAAAATAACTTAGTTGAGTATTTTTTCTCATGTGCATGATTTGATTTGTACTTTACAAGAGATCAGATATTGAGATAAGTGTGTTTTTGAACATGTATGTGAAGCTGGCTGTCTGTTATCCCATGTATGACCTAACAGCCAACACAGTAATATTCTGTAATATTTATCAAAATGATTTATGGTCAGTATGCAATGGCTTATCCTATATGCTGGCTTTTCCATTGTGCCAAGAACAAAAGGTGCTCAATTTTTCCATTATCTGCATCATCTTCTTGTTTTAATAATGCCGTCAAAATTTCAAGGATAGGGTGTCATACAGCAGATTCGGGGGGGTGGGGGTGTGTGTGTAATTCACTCATGTAATGAATATTATAAGAAGTTAAAACTGACCAGGGCTTTCCGGACCTGTGGGTGCTCCAGGCTATGATTTCACCCAAGTCTGTTCACATATTAAAGTTTGTCTTAGCTGGTCGGGAATAAAGAGCTGAGAACTTGTGGCACAGCTTCTGCCTTTGTGTTCAGAGTCAGAGAATTGTTTTTCTTCATGTTCTTCTAATCAAAGAAGAAATAAAAGGTGATTATACCAATAATAATATGATGACTATATAAATAAGACCAGAAAATTACCTATTCTATATGCAAAGCAATCCTAGAAATTATTATCACTAAAAAAAATTAAAAATCCCATAACTTCGAGTCAAGAAAACTCTTGTTTTTCAGAACTGATTACACATCCCTTAAAATCAACAGCACACTGCCGCTGGCTCCCAGAAGTGCAGGAGCAGCCCCAGGTTTGCAGTGCCGGGGTGACGGCGCACACCCGCCAGGCCTGTGCCAGCTGTCCACAGCCGGACCCGCTCCTCCCAGTTCACTTTCGCTTCTTCTCTTGCCAGTGACCTCTGCTCATCCAAGGAGGACAGCACTCCGGCTGCCCTGCTGTATGCGCACCCGGCACCGCACCAACGCCTGAAACCTATGGATGATGATCTACAAGACATGTAAGTGCTTCTTTGTAATGAGGAACTTGGGCAAAATGACCAGTGTGAAAAGTCCAAATCTGCAGGAACTGAAGTGCGGAGCCAAGAGAGGCAGCGGCTCTGGCGGGAGTGGCCAGCCAGTCACTGCCGTCCCGGTTTTTTTTCCTTCTTAGAGTCTGTTTTTAGAAATGATTAGCTGAAACTTGCTGAAGGGAGCTTAGTGTGTAATCTGAGCTTTTAAGAAATATGTCATTGTATTTTCTGAAACACAAAGAAAGACTTTGTTAAAGGAACTGCCTGCAGTGGATCTGGATTTAATTTGTTCCTAAAGAGATACAGTCCTCCTCAGCTGTGGGAAAATGAGAAACTATATTGTGATTTAACAATTAACAGATAAAACAAGGAAACGCTACATGCTGATGCTGCCAGGACAAGGGTAATATTTAGTAAATCAAATAATTCGGTCAAATAAACAAATCAGTCAGTTTAGCAGGGGGGAAACAGTAATGGCTTTTGAGATTAGCTAACTAGGAAATCCATCTGCTGTCCTTTAGATGCTGAAAAATAAAACATTGTTGGGTGGGTCACTTATCTTAGCCACTAAATTAGGAGACAGGGATCTGAAATGAATCACGGAGTTTCGGAAACGATCCGGGCTCTGTCGATGTGGCACGCCTGCCGTCAGCAGGAAGCCAGGGCTGTGCACAGCGCTGCTCAGCCTGGGAGGGTTTGAAAATCGCATTACTCGCCTCATGAGCGTAAGGGTTTCATAGCGCCGTTTGCACAGGGCTCATCGCGGTTACCAGTACCAAGCCTGCATCCTCCCTATCCGGCCGTGCTCTCTGAATGTCACGAATCATACCGTGGGAGGGGATTCGGTGGCCCAGCTCCTGCCGAGTACGTGTCTCCCCACAGCCGTGCCCTGTGCCTGGGACGGGTGTCTGTCTCCGCTGTGGCTATGCGGCTTCTGAGGATCTGTCTTTCCAAGGCAAACCCAAGAGCCATAGGGTTGCAGAAGTCCTGCATGCCACAGGCATGAGAAGGAGATATGTTTAACCCTTGATGACAAGTATAATTATCTGAGTCTATAGGACAAAAATATCTCCAGGCGATGTGGCACTGTACACCGCAGCAGTGAAGATTTTCACTTCCATTTCGCTCACAGCACTTGGAAACACTGTCTCCTCAAAAAATGTTTAAAATTTAGATTAGAGATTTTAGTCTATGTCACGTGAAGATGACCAGGTTTTCAGTTTTGTGGTTAAGATTCTGGTAGCAACTCCAGGGAAACTTTTTAGCCGAGTACAAAATGCAGTGAATCCTCATAAAAAAATCCACAGCTTGCCATACTACCACTGCCTCTTAGTGCTAGACAACACCTGTTACTGTAATATTTTAATATACATATGAAATGTTCTTAACATTATATGATGAAAGGAATTATAAAATGATGATTTTCTTTCCACAAAGTGCCTGTTTCTATTACTACAATGCATTGTGAAAAATCTGATACAGGCATGATCAACGCCTCCATGTGCAATGATGGTAATTTAAAAATCTATTTTAATGCTGTTCAGATGATCTGGATTCCTGAGGGTAAATGGAATAAACTCAGGACGTTTATTCATCTTCCCAAGGACATGCACCATAAATGTCACAGCGTTTGGTAATACTAAAAATATTTCAGTGAGATTTTTTTCCCATGTTCTTACGCTGCCTAGAGAAAAAATTGCTGCTTTCATTTGTAGTGCTGAGGTACAGACCAACATTTTCAAGAGTAAATGAGGGCATTCAGGTCTCTCCTTCACTAATGTGGGCGTCTGTAATGGTGTGAGTTACAGCAGTTGCGGCTGTGCTCAGCAGGGAGGTCTCCGTGGGGCAGAGAGCGCAGGGGTGCGCAGTGTGGGGCTGGGGAGTGGAGCTGCGCTCTTTGGAGAGCTGTTCCAGGCACTGAACACAAAGGTGAGAGTATCAGAGAAAGAAATTATTGGGAAGAAAGCCTCAGGCCGGTGGGGGTAACCCTGCCAGCCGAAATCCCGCCCCAGGACACGCAAGAAGGTAGGCCCCCCACCCCATCTCTGGGGTTGTGCTGGTATGACGCTTCCTCCGTCAGACCACCACGGGGCACCGCTCCCAAACTTTCAACAAATCCTCTTTTCTTCACTTCTTTTTTTTGAAACTGCCAGGCTAGCTGGAGCTGTCTCTCATGAGAGGGTCTAGAGGCTGTATCCAAACACAAAGTCAAGTCCTCATCAAATCCTTTCTTACCTCCTATCTGGCAACTCCAGCCTACCCTGTGGGCTCCAGGAGCCCCATCTCTCAGTGGGGACATACTGACTTCAGCGTCACTGCTGCAAGTTCCCTGACGTGGCACCGCTCAAAGCAAGGGGCTGCACGTCTCATTATCCCTCTGTTTCACCAGTCTCGGTGTATTGGTATAGGTTTTCCACACGTTTGGGTTCAGGTGGCAGGGATCAGGGCAAACCTCCCAGGATGCAGTGGACGTGTGGTCACTACCGTGGTGGTGTTTCCTGACCAGGGGGTGCCTCGGTGCTCAGGGACTGGCTGCTTACGAGAAGCAAACTGTTTTCATGAGGGGTGTCTGAGGGAGGGCAGTTGCGTAGTTGAAGCATTTTATGCACCAGTCCGGCGGCAGCCTTGCCTACTGTAGTTTTAATCCCTCTGGAAGATTTCTGTCCCTCTTCAACATAAACATTTTCTTCATGGTTTCAACACAAGTCATAATTACAAATCACCCTGTGTCTTTGCCATACTAGAAATCCACCTTTTCCAATCCATTATAAAAATAACAGGTTTTGCAGTAAACACATCTGTAGTAATAAATAATGTAGCCCTTTCTTTATCAAAATTTGCCAAGCTAAGGTTCAGCCTCGCTCTTCTGCAGCATTTATACCTAGGAAGGCATGTTGTCCTCCAAACCTTGCTGGGCAATTAAATGCTGATGAAATTTTGTGCTAACAGAAGGTTTTAAAATGCAGAGATTTCCTTGTACTTCTTCCCTCACGAAGTTAATAAATCCCAATTAGTCACAAGTTTCACTGCAAGCTTTTCCTTGACTGAGAGTAGTTGTCCCTGAGCCATGGACTCCAATTAAGTTGCCTTACACCTTGTAGCTGTGTGTAAATAAACGTGTACAGCGCTGCGGCGCAAGAAGCCGCACAAACTGCTCACGAGGTGACGAGAACGTAGGCGCGGTGTTCCCCACAGTTCAGTCACTCGGGGGCAGCGCACCGCGGCCTTGCTCAGGGTGTGTGTCCCCCGCCGGCTCTGCCGGCCCCGGCCCCTGCCGCCCCCTGCGCGGCCGGAGAGGTGCCGCCGCCGCCGGGGGACGCGCTTCGCCCCTCCGCGGCCGCGGGGAGCCGCCGCCA
>VXBO01004754.1:27030-52850 GCA_013400135.1 Rhinoptilus africanus
GCTGTGAGAGACAAAATCCCATTTCATGTTCCTTGTACAGAAAACAATATTGGGTCTTTTATGGTAAGAATAATTAATCAGAGTCAAAACAACAAAAGGTTTTTTGACAGCCACTATAACCTGAAAGTTATGTTCTGTTAGCAGTGCATTGTGCCAGTGGCTAGTGACAACTTTTAGGGACCAGGCATCTCACCACAGGCGTATGGAGCAAGAGTGCCAATGCCACCGCGCTTGTCTGACCTCCTGGCTGCTGTCAGGGTCTGGCATGCCAATGCCAAGACTAGGTGTCATCTCTGAAAAACTCTGTGAACACACATTGCTGTTAAATCAGAAGAGCTTGGGGAAGGGTGGCTCTGTCTCCCTTCACATTTTTCCTGCAGGTGCTGTTCAAGACAGTCTGGCGTGTTATGGTCATGTTTGATCAGATTTTTTTGTGAGCCTTTTTACTTCCAAGAGCAGAATGTATTTCAGCAGCCTTAAAATGCCAGCACTTAATATAATGGCAGGGTCATTCCGCAGCTATTGCCAGAAGCCTAATTGCCCGTTTGGAAGGAGGAATAGAGATGTGTCATTTTATGAAGGGCTGTGATGGGGGTGATTGTTACCTGCAGGTGAAAAATTATGAGTGTGTTGCTTTGTTACTGTCATTTGCTGCTTGCACATTTATCATCGCTGATTTGGTGTATTTTATTCTCTGTCTGAGGAGCTGCTGGCTACAAATAATCAGTAATTTTTTGCTTTTCTCTGATATCTCTTAATTATTAATGTACTTCCTTTCCTTTCGTGCGTGTGGTCAGGTGCAGGCTGTGTATGTTAGCATGGCATATGTATGCTGACTGCTAGAGGCCTTTTGTGCTTTGGGTAAGGAAAAAGCGGTTGTGCATGATGTGTCATGGGCTACAGTCATTATAAGCCAACAACATGAAATTATTAGTCATGTTTTTGTCTCAACTGTCAAAGGCAGTTCCTGAGTTTCCTGTCTGACTCTTTGACAAGTTTACATTTCCTCTGGGTGTGGAAGTTACTAACCTGTTTTTTAAGCAACCTTTTGGTCAGCTTGAGCGATGTGGTATCCAGTCTCAGCTGTATTTGGTGCCGCTTTCAGCGGCACCTCTGCCAGCCCTCCGGCTGTGTGGAAGCCTGCGGACTCCTCCGCCGCAGCTGCCTGCCCGAGCAAACCTGCGGCTGGGTCCCCAGCCCGTGGGTAGGATAAAGCCCGGTTAGACTAATGCTCTAGTGGAGGAGAAGATGCAGCTGCAGTAATGTCAAATTACAGATTCGGAGTTATATGCAATCCTAATGCAGTCTGAGGGCATTAAAATGCCTGGCAATGCCACGCCTGTGCTGTCAGCCATGGTTAAGTGACCTAATCTCTCGATTTTGCTGCTCTGAACTTTCTAGGTAAGTACTGTCTAACAGTACGACCCTCCTTTTAATGCTGGGATGACTCCTGCTTAAAAACAAAGTCTTCTTACTGTAAAGATTTTAAATTTTCCTTGCAATAACTATTGTCTTTTTGAGGCAGTGAGATAAAAGGTGGATATCCAAAACACCCCAAACTACCACTCCCTAAATTCTTAAGACACGACAGCACATATTGCTGCATTTGTGAAGTTACCTGGTTTGGAGTTTCTGTTATTTTAAGATGTAAATAATGGAGAGCGTGTTCAAAATTAAAAAGTGTCTGCTCTTGAACAGTGATAGTAAAACTTCATAGCACAATCATATTTGTACACTATCACGTCACACATTCAGGAGAGGGGGCAAGTGACTCAGATTCAAAAATCCCCAACAGTGCGGACTAAGGTGAGATAAATCTCAAGGTCTGTATGCAAACATTTCTTAGTTTTCCAAAACAATTAGTATAGGTCTTAACAAGTCCATGATAATTGGTTAGGTCTGTGACATTATAGCAAGTGGTGAGATATGCATCATGTTACTTAACAACAGGTATACACTTATGCAAGCAGTACTTAAGGTCGCTGCTTAGCAATTCTAACCATTACTTATCAACTCTAAGAGAAAAGAGAAACTGAGGGAGAGAGAAAGGAAAAGACAGAGAAAAGACAGAGATCACCGGTCCTGGTTCCAGCATCTCTTTCAGGGAATCTTCTTTCTTGGAAAAAAATGTTCCCAGGCACAATCTTCTTCTTTGTTTTTCCTCTCTAGGGGCACTTATTTTCCCCTTTTATGTTTGCTGAATTAGTATGGTCCACCCCCCTTTCCCAGGACAACCTTGTCTTAGGTTTCTCCCTTCTCCCAGGAGTGTAGCATGATTTGGGCGGAGAGACAAGTGCTATAGTCATATATGTTTATCATGATCTCTATAATCTTCATTAGCATATGCAGGGGTGTGCACTCTCATATGCATTTCGTGGATAATGAAACAAAGGTCACTTATCGGACACAGCAGCCTTGAGAACAGAGAACTAGCAAGCTCACCACACGAGTGGCAGAACTGTCTTGTCTTCACAAGGCAGTCCTCCCATGCTTTCAGGCACCTGAAGCGTTAGCCTTATCGGTTCTTTGCACGTCAGGCCTGCAGTATTTATTTCCTTGCGAGTGTTTGAGGCATTCCATTGAAGGCTTGGAGAGCACTTGCCCCCTCCTCAGGGAATTTACAGTCCCTCTCTTACATACACCCAGAACTGGGCCATGACTGGCAGTGCACGGGAGCAAGTCCATGCCATAACAAAGCTCCTGAGCTCCTGAGGCAAGCTGGGCTCGGGAGCATTGCGTGGTGGCTTCAAGTGCACATGTGTGCTTTCCAGATACCCTTATCATTCCAAAGCAGGGAGCCGTGTTCCAGCCACTAGGATTGATGGGGCTGGTTTTGTGTGTTTTCTTTAAATTTAGTAGCTGGAGCACAGTTCTACACTGGTGGGCAGTGTCGCTGGGAAGTTTCACTTCTCTGGTCTACCAGAAGCCTGAAGGCAGTTCCTTGTCTGGTTTGGGCAGAGATTTCTCAGAATTGGAGGAGAGACAAAAGGTTTCGGAAGAGAGTGGTGAGATACTGGAAGTTACTTCTGCTCTGCTTTTATTGAGCAAGTGTTGAGCTTGGTAACCACTTTTCAGAAAATTTTAGACCTTGCACCCCATCCTAAACACTGAAGTACATTTGGAGGAGGTGAAGGTGTCTGCGGATGAACTGTCCCTGTGGGAATGGGGAGGAAGCAGACTGCTTTGTGGGTGCTTCTTCAAAAGGGACCATCCCGTAGGATGGAGAAGTGTCTTGCAGATGCCTGAGCCAGGTGTAAGACCTGTCCTTGGCAGGCACAGCTTAGCAGTCGCCAGAGAGGCCAAGAGCGTCACCTTGTTCTCTTCTGCCTTTTGGCTTAGGTGGGAAGAAAACATAGCCACCTCTGAAATCTCAGAGCGCCTTGTGCCCCATAACATAACGTGCAGTGCACCAGCACGCAGGTTTCAGATGGCAGCAAAACACCCTCCGTAAGACTGGTGATGGCTTAATGAGTGTGTGTGAATGAAAAGTGCCGCGAGGACATGGAGTGCTCCTGACTGCTCAGAAAACGATCTCCGCTTAAATGGGATCTTCAGTTGGTCACAGCTAACTTCACGGGTGTAATTGCTGCTAATAGACTTCTGCATGCTGCCTGTGCAGAGATTGGTAATGACAAGGCAGCAACAGAGCAAGAAGCAGGGAGGGAGATGACACTTTGAGCCTGCTTTTATTTTACTTTATAAACTCATTGTGTTGTATCCTTGTCATGCTTTCGTTGTCTGAATATCACAATGCTATTTGAAGTTTAATTGCTCTGCTTGCTGTAAGACCGTGGTTTAACGAGTGTTTTTTGTAAGTTTGCAGAAGGTACAGAGTTGTCGGTGACACTGAGAGTCACTACAAATCATGTAGCTGAGGCAGGAGAAGAAGGAAGCTGCACTGTGGCACTCCATTCCCCAAAAAGTATTTGCATGAACAGGCACAACTTCAGTCTCCTGGATCACACTTGAACCCTTTCCTGTAAATGGTGTTTTCTTGAACCCTTTACTGTAAATGGTGTTTATGCTACACAGATACAGAAAAAGGACATAGTATGGGAAAGGCAAGGGCTGTACCTAGGTGTAGTGCATTGTGACAAAGTTTTCTGGCTCTTTTCCTCTGTTCTTTTGTTTATCTTCTCTAAATTGCAGGGCACCAAGGGCTGATGGTTTCATAGTTTCATAGGTGGCCAAAATACTATAAAACCTATGTGTTTGCTTTAAAAGGGGAATGTTGTGGGGCTGGTGGTGTTTTGTTTTTGTTTTCTGTGCTGCTTGGTTATAAAGTGCTGTACTGACATTTTAACACACATTTCAGACACGGTCATAGGCGTTCTCTTTCTAAATCTGATAAGGGCACATTAACCCTGAAACCAGTCTGTGCCTGTATGTCAATTGAGGGACTGTAGACAAGCAGCTGTAGGGAAAGCTGTGCTCCTGCAAAATCCATTGCTGTCAAATTGTAAATGGTGCCCGAAACAACAGCGAGTTTGGATCTGTGTATTTCCAGAGATTTGGATTAATAGAAAAAGACGGTTTTTATTTGTATGGGTGTTTGAGTGTACTTCATGGTAAAAGTGTAGCGCTTTTTGAATGCACTTTCTTCTCACTCTCGTGTGAAGTGAAGGTAGAAATTCTTCTCTAAAAACTTCATGACTCTTTGACAGAGGTGCTTTTCCCGATGCTCCCCTTCTCTTTCAGTCTGGGCAGTTTCTGCTGGGCGAGTTGCTGAAGTCTCCTGGTAGACAAAAGGCAGCAATAAACTTTTTGAGAGTTGGGTGACACTGGGGCCAAATCACTCCAGCTCGGTCAGCCCCCTGTTTGCCTGTCTGGCTGTGCGAGCTTCTCTGCATCCTGTCCCATCCCACCCCTCACTCTGCTGCAGTCCTTGGGTGCTAAGCAGCAGGCAGAGATCAGCCCTGTGCTGTATACCAGTATCAGTAATGTGCATAATTTGAAACCAAATTTATGTCCTTTTACTGCTCTACATCAGAGAGAACCTCTCTATGAAATACACATTCACATCAAAAAATGTACAAAGCACGTTAGTTTTAAACTCCATAATCTGATTTCATAAATGTTGGGAAATTAATCTTCAGTGATTTAACAACTTTGGGACTGTATTTGATTAAATATCCATCAGTGCTTGACATCTAAATAATTTACAGCCCTCTCCCTTTGGAAAGAGAAAGGCAGCGCACGTGACCAGCCAGGAGTTCAGATCTGTGTAACGTTACGTGGATGGGACTTTGTAAGCACATGGTTGTGTTGTGTTTCCCTAGTAGATAGTTCAGCTTTCTAAAACTACATGATGGTGGTGGGGTTTTTTTAGCTATTTACCACTGTTAGGAAAATGAAATTTACAGAATTTAAAAATGGCTTGCTGATTGTTCTTTGTATTGTTTTATCTCTAGATCAGTCGTATTGTCATCGGCTGCAACATGACATATATTTTCTTACAAGCAATAGCCGTCTGAACGAGCAAGTGGTTGATAAAATTATTCTCCAGCTTAACCGAGTCTACCCCCAAATTCTTACCAATGCAGAAGCAGAAAAGGTAATTCGATTAATTTTTCTGTATCTCTGAATGTTGCATTGTTTTTGTGGGTCAGAAGCTCAGCTTCCCTCTTCCCGACTTGACTCTTGGTGCCCCATGCAGCCAGTTTTCCTCACCTCTTACTTGCTGACCAGTGGTATCTGGGATCTCATATCAGAGGAGCAGTCACAGGGCTGGCACGTTCCCTGTGCCAAGTGGTTCTGAGAGAGGGCACTCTCTTCAGCAGCAGCCTAATGCCACGGTCCCTGCCATGACGCCTGGTGCCGTGCCTGCAGGAGCATGCTATCTTCAACCGCTCCGTGGGCAGGACTGCACCCATCGCGTGACCGAATGCCCTGCATGCCTGCCTCCTCACAGGAGGCGGTGTGGAGTGTTGTGTCAGATGATCTGTGCTGCATCCAGCTGTGTCCACAAAATTGTCTATATTAGCTTAATCACTTTTAGTTGCTAATGAGTGCGATTAATAACTTTGAGTATTGGGAGGGGCGGGGGGCATTAGTTCTGTCTGTAAGTGTGGGAGCTGTGGGAAGTGGATGGAGTTCCAGTGGTGACACTGTGTATGGAGGAAGGCTGTGCTCCCTGGCATGAAGTTTTCAAAAACGGGTAGCTGTTTTTAAGGAGAAAGCTCTTTTAAACTTAAGTGGAGTGAAAATTAAAGTCAGTTAAAAGCTTCCCAGATCCTACTTACAGGTTTTTACTTGTCCTCTGCTGACTTCACTGTCTGCACAAGGCTCGAGGTTTTGGCCTATCAGTATTTTAACATTAGGAAAATTAGGTCTAATTCTGTCATAATCAAACTCCATGGGGACAAATAGTGTTTTGGTGGTGTAGAGCAGTGCTAGATCATCAGCTGAGCCAGTCTAGCCACTCTGTTATGATAAACAGTGTGACAAGCACAATTAAAGATCATCTCATTCCCTCAAGAGCTTCAAAATAAATGCATAAAAAATTGTGAAACGTAATTTGTGACTGCAATTAGCAGACAGAAATGAATTGCTTTCTCATAGATCCAAGCAAGTTTCTGTCAACTCTACTGAGTGTTTAGGAGACTTAAAATCTCAGCTATAGAGGTTACACCAAAGGTCTGGTAGACCTTGTGGGAATCTTGTCAGAATAAGGAGTGTTGTATCAGGTGTGTTGCATTCCAGTCCCCCTAGGGCAGGAGTTGATCCTAACTAAGCGTGCTACAAATGTTACCTGCTGTACTGGACTGAAGTAGAATTCTTTGGTGAGAATGTCTTCGGACATTTTCCAAATAAACTGAAATCAGTGTGATGTGTGTATGACTAGGTAGACGCTTGCATTCTCTTTGTAAGGTCTCCTAATACTGATGACATTTTGGGAAAGAAAGTGCTTTCTTCTGCAGCTGCTCGCCATGTTCATGCACATTGCACTGGATATGCAGCAGTTAATTGTGCTGGAAACAATGAAACATGTAATCTGGGATGATGAATACTCCAATATTGGGACTAATATAAGCAGTATAAAGTACCTTTCTGGGTGATCATTACTATGCAACTATGGGAAAACTTGAAAACATAAAACTGTGTTGTAAGATTTATTGATATTTTCTACCAGGAGCTGTCAGAATCAAATTGTAGAAGAGCAAGTACCATGTAAGTTTGAATGCAGAGAGAACATGAAATGCAGAGTCACTTTATCAGGACAGAAATAATAATGAGGGAAGGCAGAGGCAATATGCTCTCCATCAAGTGATGGAGTGCTGACCAGATGGAGCTCAGTGTCTTGAAGACTGCTTGCAATGCATGTCCTTTTTAGGTTCCCCTCAGTTTTTTGGCCCATTCTTTTCGCAAATATAAAACAAGCTCCATATCTTCACTCCCTGGCATACTGTAAAGTGATGTGAAATTGATCTCCAGCTGTTGTAATCTCTCTTCTGATGAGCGCTTTTCTCTTACAGTTCAGGAATCCAAAGGCATCACTCCATACCAGACTTTCAGATCTGATAAAGCACCTTCAAAAGAAAGGAGACAGACACTGTCAAGAGTTTTACAGGGCTCTACAGATCAATGCTGAACAGCTGTATAATGACCTGCCAAGCAGGAAAGTCTTGAGTAAGTTGATTTGTAAGACTATTGGAGTTGCGGATTTCCTCATCAGTATATTACAGAACCTCATTCGGATGAGTTTTAGGTTATCTAAATAACCTGTTTATGTTATTTAAATAATTGTTGGGGTATACATTAATTTCTTGTGACTGGAATTTTGCAGAAGCCATAAGGGGATTTGACTACATAGTTCTAGTTATTTGCTGACTAGTGTGGGCAGTCTAAACTCATTGATTGTTTTGGAAGATGAAATATGTCTTTAAAACAGTTTAAATGCAACATGTAAGATGGCGGTATTACTCGTATGAAGTACAATTTTTCTTTTCATAACCATTGCTTCTTAATGGCTTGTCGGTTTCCTCTGCCTTTAATGTGACTTTCAGCACATAACAACATTAAAAACCTGAAATTTTTTAAGCTCAAGACGCTGGTGGCACAGAAGCTTTACTGTCCCTCAATCCATAGATCTCCTAGTTGTGTCTATTTTAATGTGAAGCAAACATTCATTGGCCCTTGCAATGATGAAATATTAATCACTTAAGATTTGTTTTGTGCAGCTGGCAGGGTTGAATGATGTCCGTAAAGCTGTCCCCCATATATACATGTATGTACTTCAGAAGGGCTGAGGCTCAAAAAGATTTGATTCTATCCTGCAAAGGAACTCATGATTCTATAATTCATTTCTTTAAGGAAAAGTATCAAGCCTGACCTGCCAAGCTGGGATAATGCTTGCTATNTGTTCTAAATGGATGGGAAATACATTCAGGCATCCCACATACTGAAATGTCTTGAGGAGCTTGAGGGAAAGCTCCCGCATTTAAGTTAATGAAGCTGCAAAGGGCCTACAGTTAAAGAAACTCTTACAAAGTATCTAACAGCGCCAATGATTCACTGGTCATTTGATTTCTAGTTGTAAGAAACTCCACAGTTATATGCCCTGGGGAAATTTTAGGCATGCGGGTCAAACTCCAGTGAGATTCAAACCGTTACACCAAAAGTCCATAGGTTTTAAAAAAAACAGTTAGACCTCTTATTTCTGGAGTGAAAATGGCATGTAAAATTGTAATTACCTTTGAAGATTGTCTAGCATTGTACTGCATTGTCTAGCTTTGTTTTGCCTTTCATTTTGAAGGAAAAGGTTTGTATCTGCCCAGCACAAATACATAGCAGTGCAAGACTGCACTGTTTTCCTGCCTGCACAGGGAGGCTGCAAAGTTACCCCTGGTCTCCACATCCATACATGAACCATCTTGAACTGGGGAGGTCAGGGCCCATCCCTGCCTCAGAATCTCACAGGAGCACAAGTCCCACTTGATTCAGCTTTGCAGCAGCTCTAAGGCAGTGCTTTTGATCTGATATTCACCTCGCAGAAGTCACGCCTTTTGAGGGAACAGGCTCTTAAATCAAAGAGTCTTGGCTCTATTGTTTTTACTTGGGTAGAGCTCAAGAGCAACAGCTTTTTCTGACAGGCTGACTAGAAGGCAACAGACAGCCTTTATTCATTAGAGCATCTTAAGAAGTCTTAGTGTAGTCACTAAGAATAAAATTTCAAGAGTGTGTTGATGGTTTAAGAGTTTGAACTCTGTTAATACAAGCTTTTGCTGAAAATTTATCTTAACGTAGGTGTACACAGCAGCCAAGGCCTGACTGCATCCCCTATGGACAGTCTGAATTCAGTTGGGTACTGGGAATAGCATAGCTGTGCCCAATTTAATCCTCACCTGGAAGTTCTGCAGATGTTGCAGAGTTGAAGTCTCACACTGCCTCGTGCCATTGTCATGCCTGGACAAACCAGCTGTGTAGAGTGTCTGCATGATGTTTTCACTTCTAGCTAGCACATAAACCTGCTCGTCTTTGCACCTGATTTACATGGTTATTTTTGAGAGCTTTTACTCGGGTAGCCACACCAGTAGGCAGGGTCAGGCCTTCTCCTGGTCAGGCTGTGCATAACAAGTACATGTGCTCCAAGTACTTCACAGAAAGAATAAAGCTGTTTATGGTGCCTCAAAGCTGTTTTGCTGCTGTTATTATGCAAAGAGACCCCAGTAACCATCATAAGTCATGAAATTCTCTGTATCTTGGTATACCCTCTCATGTTATCACTCTCAGAACAATGACAGTAGTTTAACTGAGTCAAAATACTGCTACAACCGAGGTTCTGCAGTTTTGTTATATTGACCTGAGGAGGAAATAATGAGATGAGTGTGTTAATGTATTTGCTGCTTCTTATGAGTTCTGTATCTAAACCAGATGTCTGCGTTCTGGTCGGTAAACATCTGTGCCGCATTTTAAGCTAAAACCACAAACAATTTTATTCTTCAGGAAAAGCTCCCTTTTCAATATGAGGTGTTATTTCTCATTTTAGTGAACTCGGACCTTTTTAATATTAAAGGCATTATCCTTCCAACCTCTAATATGTACAGTTTTCATGTTACTTAAATGTTACTCATAGCAGTAGTTGTTATTTTTGTCACATTTAGCACAGAGCATTTACAGAATTGACACTAGAATTTGTAAATGTGAAGAAAAAAGGGAATCCCTGACATGGGGACTTTGTTCTACGTGCAGATTGAACCAAACCAAACAGCATTAAAAACACTTGGAGAAATTATTGGTGAGGACACTGAGGAACTGTGGGCAGGACAGAGTTCTGCAGTAGATTACGTGCAGCTGTACATACGACAAATGTTTTCTGTCGAGGCAATCCTTTCAAAGATTTCTTTTTGATTTTTAAAACAACTTTAAAATCTGTGCTAGAAGAAAATTTTGCCTCGAGTATAATACTGGAAGTGAAATGTTTGGTAATGTCTCAGAATTCCCACTAGAGGGTGGGTAAGGCACATGGCACGGGCAACTTCAGCGCTATTGAAGCCAAACAGGATCTTCCAAATGGCTCAGAAAATGCATTTATTTCTCTCAATGCTGACATAGACTAGAAAGATAAAGGATGAGATCGGCCCCACGCAGTGGTAGCCTGACAAAAGGGCAGAGATTTGGCCATGCTGTCCTGGGAAACGTGAGGCTTTCTTAGCGAGAGCGGGCAGGGAGGACAGCCCCGCAACGGGCCGGCAGCGTGAGCTGGCCGTTGACACAGAGCACCCTGCGCCGGGCTCTGCTGCAGCCCTTTCTGCCTCGGTGGCTCCCAAGCTGTGCAGCAAAGTGCCTCAGATGTTTCTGTCCTGCTTGAATGCCATGCCCTGTGCCCCCAGCGAGAGGGGCCTGTTTAGCAGGGTAGACGGACGTTCGCCGGCTGATGCTGGCTGATGGCAGGTTCTCTTTGCCGAGCTGGGGTACAGGGTGGTTTTCCAAGGCACCTCACATAGCTCCAGAGCATCGCATAGAAGAAAGAAATCAGATGAAACCAGTCTCAAATTCTTTCCTATTGAGCTCTCACTTTTTAAAATTTTCTGTGCATTAAAGGGAAGTAATTCCTCTGCCATTTCTGGTGACAGCGGTGCTCTTTGGTGTCGCCCACATGTCCTGCAGACAATGTTATCTCCACATCTCTGTGGCAAAGACACCTCTAAAAGAGCTGCAGGTCTTTCTGCCCAAAGCAGAAGCAGCTTTATTGCTGCTAACTGCTGAACACCTTGTCTTAAGCTCAGCTTCCTTTTCTATAGAATTTGCAGAAAGATAGAGGCAAAAATTATTTGCGCCAAATGTTAGCACGTCGTACCAACAGACTTTAAAAGAAGCTGTTCATGTCTTTAGCTGAGACCAGAATTTAGATAATCTGCGCCAAGCAGTTTGTTCCAAGCGCTTCATCTGCCAGGTACATTAATGCCCAGAGATTTACTGGAGAACAGAAAGAAGGGTGGTGCGTTACATTACAGGGGTGTTTTCAGATTAGCTCATATATTAACAAATAGTTTGTATTTATTAGAATGAAAATTTCTGGCATTATGGAAGGATTAGCTCCTGCTTTCCTCTCTTGGGAAACAAGTGTAATGTTACTTATGTCGTTAGTGCTTAACTGGATGAGAGGTGTTGCTCCAGCTATTCATAGTTGCATTCAAATGACTGTATGCCTATGTCTTTTGATTGACGTATATCCAGATTCAACTACAGCAATGAATTACCTTTGGAGGGGTTAATATTTTATGTCAAAATTGGATTTTTTTTCTGAAATGTGTTGTTTTGCACAATTTTGTATGTGCCAATTATGTTTGTTTGTTTGCTTGAGCTGAGTACTAACTTTTCGTGTGTTGCTTTTATTTCTAGAAACCACAGATTCCACAGAGATAGACACTGACAAGGAGAAATATATGCTAAATGACAGGGGTAAATAAATGCATAAAGTGTCACCGGATGGAATGGCTTTTCAGATTATGATGCAATTTGTTTTCTCATGTAATTTGCATTTCATGTAACAAATAGTTTGGTTTATGATGTCTTTACTGTCACAAGTTAAGTGGAATTAATGGAGGAAAGCATACTGAGCTGCTGTTGAGGAAACCAGTGCCAGGAAATTCAAGAGACTGTAGAGTTTAATCAATATTTACAATGGTATTTTTACTTACGCTGTTATAGCTAAGCTCTTCATTACCTATGATTTCTTCAGTGCTTGAATAGTAAGGTCTGTTCATCTGCTGCAGATGTCATTTTGCATAGTCATTGATGATTTTTTATATAACTTTCAAAATTTTGCAGTTTCTTTAAGTTTCTTTTTTGAAAACAAAGATAGAAAGGAAGATGAGCAAGGGTGAACTTGAATATATTTTCCTTAGGAAAACATAATATTTTTTTTCCCTTTCCTCTGCTCACTGCACAGGTTCCAGAGGCAAATATTTTATTAACTGAAAGATATTTTGAAAAGGAATTGAAGATCTGAAAGAAAGCTGAAGAATTTTCAAAATTCATAATGAGCTATTTTATCATTGAAGTTTCTTTGATATTTTATTTAGAAATTTGAATACAATTATGAGAGACAAAAAGCAGCTGTGCCTTTTTGGCTGTTTTTCCCTGAAAGAAAACTGAAACAAGGGGCAGAAACACAGTGTAACTGAATGTATACTTTGGCCTGTGCTGCTGTTACTTTGAATATTGAACCAAATTACTATTCTGATTTTTCACATCGCTATTGCTGACTGCAGCACAACAGTGCAGGCAGAACAGAGAAAGTGCTTGGAAAGAAGAAAATTAAATAATTTCTATTCTTACTCATGCTGGTGAAAGAGCTGGCCTCCAACTAGAGGTTTTCCAGCTGCTGGCCACCCTTGCTGGGAGATTCCAACCAAGTCCTTGATCCATTGCTCTCTCTCCACGTCATTGTACGCGTGGCCAGCTCCACTAATTTGTTAGTCTGCAGTACGTTTGTCCTTAAATTGGCAGGTGCAGTTTAATTGTAGCTTATATTTATGGTGAAGTAGTAAACCCAAATAAAATATTAGACAATAAAGAAGCAGATATAAATCTTTATGAGGTTTTGTCTGCAGCTAAGTATGAATTAGAAAGGTTTTACTGAACTTCGATATTGAACATCAGCATTAAACTGCATGTAATTCCAGGCAGGCACATGAAGGAAACGTTCCCGGTGGGAGATTTGGTTTAGGTGTGTGTGTGGTTGTGCATTTCAGCTTCCAGCAGAACCAGAAGCAGGAGCAAGAATATTTGCTTTTGTCATGAAAGTGGCATTTGTGGAGCATCTGTGGGGAAAATAGAAAACCCTAAAAATCTGTTGTGAAGGGACTGCAGTCTCATAGGATGTGCTTTACCCACAGGCAGTGCATTGGCCCGGTGGGGGCTATTTATGGAGTAAAATGCTGCGCTGTGTGGTGAGGTCCCAGTAGTCTGGTTAGTATTTTTTGTAGTGCTTAAGGGGGGTTTTGCACAAACTTTTAGAGTAAGAAAACATCTAAGGAAGTTTTCACTTCAGTTTAATAGGATATAGTTAGATGAACAGAGGCGAACAGTGAGTGGTGTCAAAGCAACTGTAGTAAAAATTAATTGCAGTATAGTAAATGTGCTTCACAGTACATTAGCTACAGAACATACATAATTTTGAATGTATTAGCTTCATTTGAATACACTTAATTATGCATATTAATAGCAATTGATGATTTATGAACTGAGCTAAACTTCCACTGCTCTGTTCTGTCTTAATGTGTTTCCTTTTTAATTTTCTTTAGGTCCGGTGTTTTTCCTCGCTTGTTTTAGCGTTGCTGCAGGATTTGCGATATTTTGGTATTGCTGTAACTCAGGTAATCTGCTCCGGTGCTTTGTCTCTTGCTTGCCTTACGCTGGCATGTGAGAGGAGAGCAATGCGCCTCTTGATCTAACATGGCTTACTAAATAGAGTGGGTCAAGATGTCATCATTCATTAATGAGGTTAGGATACAAATTGTGCTTCAGACATGCTGAGATATAAATAATGGATAGTTTGCCTACAGAGGATGTCACAAATAGGGGCTCTTTTTAAAGACTGTAGTCATGTGAGATCCTGTTGCTATAGCAATGGGTCATGGTTCCCAGCAGTTATGAGGCAGGAAAACACCCAGACCTTCTGGCTTCCACATCCCTTGGGAGCTGGTCAAAGCATGGCCAGTGCTGGGGCTGGAGGACGCTGGCTGGGTTTCCTGAGCCCGAGCAGCTGCAGCTGTTGCCCCCGTTGCTGGTGCTGGGCCTTGACTCTTCCCCTTGGCTGAAAGCCACCTGCTGCCAGCAGCGCAGAGCAGGGCGCCCGTTCCTCTCCACAGCCCTCCCTGCCCCTCGCCCAGCACTGCCCTCAGAGCTCTTAGCAGAAAGATGCATCCACATGGATCAGCTTTCAGCAGAGCAGTGAGTCCGTGCTAGTGGGAGAGATGAGGGGCAGAGAGCAGCTGATTCAGCGGTGTCACTTGCTCTCGAGCCTTCGCATGGTGCCGTGGGAAGTGCCAGTCTGCACGTGGTAGATGGGGAGCAGAATCCGAACCCCTTTTTGGTTTAGTGCCTTCTGCTTCTCATGCCCCAGTCAGAGCAGTTACAGTTGGACACTGTTTACTAATTTTTTTCCAGAGCTGTAGGCCACAGTAGCACCATTTCACGGACATTTCAAGTGACATGGGAGTCTGGGCTATCCTTAATTCCCAGATCAGAGTCCCTCAGCTGAACTGCCCATGAGCTAAGGCTAAAAGGGAACCATGAGACCATGGAGGCTAACTCATGTGTTTCCTTAGCTGCCATCACATCATTTAATAAAAGCATTTTCAGAAAGTGTTCAAGGACTGATACCAAAATGCCATTGCTTCCCTTGATCTCAGTTAATCGGCCATAGCTTTAGAAGTGTGTGTCCTATTCTCAATTTAAAGCAGTTTCAGCTCCAGCGTGTCATTTCTCTTAAGCCTTTCTCCACCAGATTGCACACCCTCTTAGCCCCATGTTTCTGTGCCAGCTGACATTTCATATTTTCCCCCTGTGGAGGTCCTTGTGCCTGAAGTCATCTCTCAGTCTTTATTTTGCTAAAATTACCAACCAGAACTCTCGAAGTCTTTTGTTCCAAGGCTCTTTTTATCCAGTTTTTGATGCTCTTTCCTGTACCCACGCAGTCTCAATGCCCCATGTGTAACAGGGCCACCAGACCTGGCTCTGATGTTCCAGGCTTGCACCATATGGTGCCTCGCTCAGGTGTAAAGCTCTCCCCTTACCTAACTCAGTAACTGTCTCCTCTTCCTCGGTCCAAAATTGCAGCGATGAATCCCAACAGATTCATCGTTATCCTGCCTTGGCAGTTGATGTATAGAATATTGAAGGAAATGGGCTTTCCTCTAGGGTAATTTTGTAAATTGATTTTTATTTTTTATAGGTGCTGCTTCCTAGCTAGAATGAAACGTCACTGTGTTCACTTTCTCTTTTTCCTCCCATCTTCATTTCTGTTTTAGATACGAAAGTCATAGGAAGAGCCAGGAGAATCTTGGGCTTTTCTCCCATTATCATAGGAAGACACGTTAGAAATATTTGTATGTTGTATTTGGAAGACCTATCAAGAAATTAAGGAAAAGCTGCCTCTTCACTTGTCTGTACAGTATACCTGCCAAGGGAAGACAACGGTGTATGAATATTAATGTACTATATGCTCATACCAAAGATTTTATTAACTAGCTTCATGAATAATTGTGTTGCCTCAAGATGTATTTAGAGTTTCAGCTATATATGTCCTTCCTTATGGGAATGGACCATTTATTTTTGTAAATGCTTATTTTAAAATATTTATCATTTGGTTATAAAATATTTTTAATACAAACTTTAAAATGATATCCTAAGTGATCATGGGTCTTAAGCCATATTTGCCGATGTGTTTTATACTGGAATGAAGGATCACAGCTGTTTAAAGAACGCTAGCCTGCCTTTTGTGATAATTAATGTCAGAAAAGCACTCAAAGCCTTACCAAGAAATGGATCTCCATCTCAGGATTGTCTGTTTTGTCTAGATCCTTTATTCTTACTGCCTGAGCTCAGGTGGGCGCTGGCACCTGTGAAGTTTATCTGTGCCCGTTGCCTTTGTGTGTGCCTAGTACTTGCCGTGCTTTCTCATTCTCCTGTTCCTGCCTCATCCCAGCCTGCCTTGTTCCTCTGCACGCTCAGCTGTTGGCCATGGTTTGAATGTGCTGGAGCTGCTGCAGGCTGGTTCCCAGCTCATGGATGATCCCAGGGACTGGAATGTCTGATCTCAAGCACTTCAAACTACTAAGAAGATTTTTTCAGATTTATGTAGCTTTTCCAGTGAAGTGCTTTGCAGTCTGTGTATCTTAAGAAACTGAAGTAATCCAAGATACATTGCAGGGACTTAACTGCCATGACATGGGGCTTTTTTAATCGCCAAAAATATATATACTTGAAGAGCCTGAGATTATTTGTAATGTCATTTTATGATGTTATGCTTTTCTTCTGTGAGTTGAAACCTGAAAGTATTGCAGAAGCCGTAAGACTAAAATTCTTGAGGGAGATGCAGGGAGTCGGGGCTGCAAGTGAAGCAGCTTGGGGTTTATTAGCTCACTGCCGCCTGGCTCGGTACAAACGGCCTTCCCCGCCCAGGCAGGAGGTGCAGGAGTTCTGAACTGGCTGGGAGAAGTGACATTCTCAGGGGACAGTTCTCCGGTTGCCCGCTCAAGAGTGTAAGGAGTGTGGGGAGACTGTGTCCCTGTAGCTGGTGAGAAGGACGCTGTGTGGCTCTTCATTCACTGACTGAGCAAAGAGATTTCCACATCAGCTCAAATGTCACCTGAATAAAAGCTGCAGCGACATCACAAGTTACCACGCACTGGAGGATCCCGTGCAAAATTTTCAGTCATTTGGAGTGGTTTTCTCAAAACCGTCAGGCTGAAAATTGCATTCCGCCTTTAAACTTTATTCACACTATAAAAATGTCATCTTCTCCACCAGAGCAGGTTGTCTTGGGATAATTGTATTTTCTTCCAGGACAACGCTCATCCGATGTAGTATCTAGTGGGCGCGGTGACAAATTTTCAAATAAAAGACCCAAAGAGTATTTGCAAGAAATGTCTTGAGAGATGAAAAAGGGCTCGGAGGGCTCTGATCTTACTGTTCTAATAAAACGTTTTTACGTACGGCATTGGGATGGGAGCCCACCCCACGCAGAGGCAGCTCTGGTCTTCATTAGGTCAGATCTCTAGAACAGACGGTGCGTCTTCGTGGCCGTTGCTGGTGTGAGCGCGGCTCACCCCGAAACACCCGGGTGAAATCAGGCGGGCTACATGGATAACGCTCCAGCCACGCTGTAAGTCAGCGTGAGCCATTTGATTGAGGCTTCATTCTGACTCCAGGAAGCCGAGCTCCCCGTTGCTGGGTTTACGCTGCCCACGGGGCCTGCACCTGCCAGGTTAAAGCAGCCCTGGCTGTTTTTGCCCATCTGTGGCTGCTTCTTTGGCTGCAGAGCCAGCGTTTCCCTGACAGCTCTCCCGGCATCCCTGGGCAGCACTTGACAGAGGAGTTTCTGCGTAAACGGGCAGACGTCCCCCAGGATCCGCAGTGGGGGATGTTACAAACCCTTGATAGCCTGATTGCCGCCGTGTAAAACACGGAGTGAGACAAACACCGTGTGAACAACGGGACACCCGGCAGAGCAGTTCGTTTAGGCTTCTTTTCCCCTCCTCCGCCGTACCAGCTCTTGCGTCCCTTCGATCTGATCTTCACGGGGACTCTTATTAGGGAGGAAAAGGTGACAGAGCTGGGCGCGTTTTCTGCAGACTCGGCTAACCACACTGCTGCCCTTGTTCCGCAGTGAGCTGCTCTTGTGCTGCCTTCCCTCTTGGGAAGGGCTTTAATTATATTCTGCTGTTTTCTCTCTGCCTTGCCTTGTGTTTAAGGTGACAACAGCTTGGTTTTTTCCTCCAGCAAACCAGCTCTAATTTATAACATTTGAAATTAAATGTCCGTTTCCTCACTGCTGCTTAACTCCTATAGCAGCTTCTTTTTAAGGGACTAGAAAAAATACCTCTGAAATCTAAAGGGGTTTTAAATTTTTGCCTTAAAGCCAATTTTGAAATCTCATTAGAGGAATGGTATTCCATTTTACACAAGAAAACATTATTCAAAGTAATCGCAACAGTTACATCTCATTTTAAAGCAGAAACGGAGGCCTTATTGCTGCTAGGCAGGTTCTCTCTGTTTAGATTATCTTCTGTGTTGCCCTTTGAATAACAGGTTGCAAATTGTTGTGAGCTGTTACCCAAATCTACAGACGTTACTGGTGCCTTATTTAAGCTGAAGGTGAGAATCTGCTGCAGTTGCTGGTTCAGGGATGCCTTGCGGTGCCGGGAGCCCTCTCGGGACGATAAAGCCGCCCCAGGAGCGCTCTGGCGGTGCAGCAGGACTCCGTCCTCCCAGTCCCTTAAGCCAAGCGACTTTCTTGGACCTTGAAAACTGTATGGAATAGGAAAGTTTACTAAAGGCTGTGGCTCTGTTTCTTCCCTTTCTGAGGTTGCTTGAGATGAGGATGCCTCTGAGGGAAAAAAAACCAAATCCAGGATGAGCTATCCCCAGGGTTAGGGCTGGGGGCAGAAGGAAAAATGAGTCTTGATTCATCTCAGCGTTGTTAGTTGAAGAACCTGACAGCAAAGAATACAAAATAATCTGTTCCTCTATTAGCGGTAGTGGTTTAACAAGGACAAGTGAGGCTTGCTATAGACTGGGTGTGGGCATAGGTTGGGAGACATTCTTTTTCTTGGAAGGCTTTTCTTTCAAGTTACCTTACCAAGGTTTAATACATTTCTCCGTGAGCGCGTCTATGCAGCACATGCAAGCATTAGATGAAGTGGTAATTCCGTCTTCGGTTCCTGGTGGGAGCCTGTATGTACCCGGGTGGGAGTCAGGTCCTTCTAGGCAAGCAGTGTTTTTTACTGGGAAGTAGATCAGGTAGGGTCTTGGATGAGCCTGTCTAGCTGCAGAATTCCAGCTTCCCTGTCAAGTCGAGAGTAGCTTGGCATTTGCTGTTGAAACTGTACTGGTATTTAGGAACGTGCTTTGCTTTATGTGCAGGGAAGTTGTCCTGGCTGTGTAAATGCAGTGGGTGGTGCAGAGGAGAGAGGCCATTCTTGTGAATGCCATGGTTCTCGTGCTGTAGAAAGTAGAGGTACTAAGAAAAAGCAGCCATGTTTTCAACGTACTGTCTCTCACCTTGTGCAAGTTGTGTTGAAGAAGTCAGATGTTTGCTTTTCCCCTACAGCATCAGGGGCGTTGGGGCTTTAGTGGCACTGTGGGCTGAGGAGCGGAGCGGCGGCTGGGTGAGCGATGCTCTGCTGGGGCGCTGAGGTGGCCCCGGGGAAGGAGAGGCGCACGGAGAAGCCGTGGTCTCGGGGGGAGGTGTGCAGGGTGCGGGACAGTCAGCCGCCCCGCCAGCTTGGCCCGTGCTCTGCTGCGGGCGCCTCGCACACGGGGCTGCTGCGGCTCCCACCAGGGACTGAGCCCGTTGCCGTTGTGCAGCTTGTGCCTGAGTCCCGAGGGGAGGGAAGGGGGATGAGCTGCGCGCTCTTCAGCTTGGAGTCCTCCTGATACCTAGTCAAAAATCATCTTCCTTCCCTGTTTTTTTTTCTTGTGAATGGGCTTTTTGGTTTAAAAAAGCCCTCCCGTTGCCTTGGTGGTAACGTCGGGGCTCTCTGGGTTGAAGGCCGAGAGACAGGCGCAGCGATAACCGCTGGGCAGAGCGTGCAGGCGGCTGGCCAAGACACCCACATAGTTACGGCAGTGACGGGGCCGCCTGCGTGCAGGGAGCGCTGGGAGACGAAGTGACAGATCATACAATGAATTTGCACAATTCCGTTTAAAGACAGCCTGCTATTTAAAGTACTTCAGTGAAGTGCGATGTGCCTGCCAGCCGGAGCTGGAAGAAAGTGATGATTCATTCTGGGACATCCTGGGCTGCTTTAGAGCTGCTGGCTGGAGTTTGCGAAGCTGCCGAGGCAAAGTTACTCTTTTTGTTGCTTTCACTTGTGATTTTTTTTTTCTCATACTGTAATAAATTGAAACCATTTGGTCAAAATTTGCAGTTGTGGATGTTTTTCACCGCTGTTCTGTATGCACAAATGTTATTGCAGAGAGGTGCCGTGCCTTAGCTGTGTAATCAGCGTTGCTGTTACACTAAGAAATGCAAACAGTTTGCTGCACTTCACAGGTCTTCTGTTTTGTTCTAATTTCTCCTAACGTATGTCTTCTTGAAGTCTGTAGAAATTAATGGCATTTTTTTTAATGGGGTGAAGCTGACAATTAAATTGAAATAAAATTTGTACTGAGAAAAAAACAATGCTGTTTTTCTTGTCGATAATGCTTTGCGCTTCCTTCCAGAAGTGCCCTCACCATGTTGCCTTCCTGTGGCTGCTGTTGGCCGACCGCCCGACTCCCTCCTGGTCTCTGCTCTGTGTTGGGTAAACATGTCTTTGGGCTATTGTGGCAAGATTTTTAACGTTTTCACCTGCTTTCAAAATTCTTTGCAGTTTTTCTCCTTGACTTGCTTCGTGATCTGAAGCTAAACATCAGTGCAAAGTCTGGGTATCTTTTGGTTAAGCCCTCACTTTGTGTCGTGTTGGCAGTCTGAGGAGTCATTGCCCATCAAGACTCGCGCAGAGGCCTCCCTCTTCTTCATAGAAAGGAACTTTAACACAAGATTGATTTTAAGGGTTATTTTGACCACCCAAAAAGGGACTTCAGGTAAGAAAAACATGCGGACAAATTTGTTACCAGCTTCTGGGTAAACTGCGAAGGAGGCTCTGCTAGCCCTGGTACTTCTCTGGGCAGTGGTAAGGATCCTTCCAAAGCAATGTGTTGCTGTAGCAGGAGCAGCTTCGGGGGCAGTTGCTCACCCACAGCCTGGATTGCATCCCCGCCGACAGCACTTCCTTTGGGGGCCAAGGGGAACCCCAGAGCCTCGGCGCCTTCCCATAGCACATGAAACGCTGCTGTTAAACAGGAGCTAAGTTGCCAGCATCAGTGGAGGATGATCTCTTGTTGATCATCAAGAGAGGTCCTCGTCGTCCTTTGGAATGTCTCTGCCTGATGAGCTGGAACAAGACTCTCTCCTCCCTTTCCTGCTGTCTGGCGCGTGGCTTTTTGGGGGAAGAGGGAGAGGAGCAGCTTTATTACCAGGAGGACACACTTGCGTCTGTGCTGAGCAGGCATGTGGTGCCTGACCCTCTGCCACCGCAGCAGAGACCTTGTTCCTGGTGCCCAGAGAAGTTTCTCCATGGACGCCACCAAGGTTTTGATGTGAGTGAAAAGACAGCTCAGTTAAGCTATGAAACTGTAGGGTTTGGGGGAGGGGGTAATTTTCATTCTAGCTTCAACTTGCCCACTTCACAGGGACATTATTCATGCCAAATACAGAAGAAACAGGCGGCTGGAGATGAGACAGGTGGGCAGCAGCACTTCTCTGTTTAATTCAACATTGCTGCTTTGGCATAAAAGAGCATTTCAGGTGAATCCTGACCTGCCCTTTCTATTTTGGAGCACAGGCCACTATACACTGCGCTTGCAAGGAAAAACTTTCTGCCATGCTGATTAAAGATAAATCTTTAATAAAATTGTGCCTAGTAAAGCAAAAATCTTTCAGACTTGGTCTGCGCTTCAGGAAATGGTAACAGGGGATGTCAGATGCCAGCAGCCGAACCGCCGCAGCACCTAAAGGCTGAATAAATAACTATCAAGATGTGTCCCCACAGCGCGACCTATATCAAGTCCTCTCTTTTCAGTAGCCAAATATTACATGACACGCAGGTGGGGATTTTTTCCCTTCTCTTTTAACCCCTGGGCTTAGCTACCCTGGGGTTTTTGCTGTGCCCAACCCCGCAGCCCGTCCTGAGGATGCTCCATGCCATCCCGTGGCTCTCACACCCGCCAGCTCCGCTGCACCGACGGCAACGCTGCCTGGTCCCAGCCTCCGCCTCCCTGCTGAATGCCACGGCCCCGCGTTACAGAGAGCTAAGATTATTTTTCCTCTGCACAGAGCAAATTAATTTTAAAATTCCTAGCAGAGGTTGAAAATAGGATGCCTGTGCCTCTTAAATATTCCTGATCCATAGTGGTGGGGGACAGCTGGGTTACGCTTCTCACTCCTCTGTGGAGGAAAAAAAGCCACCCACTGAGACCAACTTCCAGATCCACCTGGTGCTGTGAAGCACACTGGAAATCTTTGGCAGAGGTGTGTTGTCCTGCCCCTGTGGGTGCCCGGGGAGAGCTCAGCCCCCTCAGTGACCATGTGCCCCCTCCCTGTTCCCCAACCTGATCTTTATCTCCTGTGCCCCTGCCCAAGCGATGGCCACCCGTGGGGGTCGTAGTGGGTGTGTCTGGTGGCGATGGCTGCAGCCCATGGCGATGGCTCAGCGTGGTTTCGGGGAGACAGATGGCAACACAATCGCCAAGGGATGACTTGAGCGATGCTGGTGCCGTGGTCAATATGCAAAAATGCCTACAGATCACTCATCTCACCCCCAAAAATAGTGAACAGCCCAAGAACCCTTTGAGCTCTCCTGCATGGCAGGGGCTGCACAGCAGGATCTCCCTTTGAGCAGGGACGCCGCTCAAGGTTACTCCTCCGGATCCTCCTTGCCACGACAGATCCTCGGTAGGTGACTAACAGCATACTCAACTTGGAAATCTTAGCTACGTGTTATAAAGGATTGATTGTGCATATATAATCCTTTAGATGTAAACCATTGAACAAGTCTGGGACTAGAATTGGATCCAGCTCACCCAGACTCCCCGGAGGAGGAGTTTAGAAAGCCAGGGGGTCCCTAGGGGAGGGTCTCCCTGGCAGTGCTGACCCTGTCCTCTACACAGAAAATAACCAAGCCTGCCTCACCGTCTCGCATCTTGTTAAAACACTGTCACATTTACTATCAAAGTTTGTTAAATACCTGTTGTATATCAATAAATGTATTGCTGCTTCTCTCTGTGAGTGAGGTGCATCACTCCATCCGTGGCACTCTCCCACCGCTCCTGTGTCCTGAGGTGGCCTTTCCACTTGCCTGGATGTTTCACTTGCAATAAAGGTTTGTTAAGATGGTTCCCAAGCACAAAGTAGATTCTGGGTATTTTGAGGGAGGGAGAAGGCAAAACAGTCCGGGCTCTCCATCCTACCAATTCCCACTTGGGGCTTGTCCTGGCTTGGAAGGACAACACATTTTTAAAATTCAGAGGTGTCAAACCCAAAGGGTGGCTCCTGAGCAGAGCTGGCGTTTCCTGCCCCTTTCTCCAGCCGAAGAAGCCGGCAGGAGGGCAGGGAGCGCCGACCTCGCCGCGGTGGGGCTCAGCCCCTGGGGTGGGGAACAGGTAACCCACCCCCTGGGCTGGTGCTGGGGATGCTGCTCGGGGGAACGAGGGGTGGCAGGAGGGAGAGAGGTGCCGTGCTGCTATAGCTGGGAGTGAGCAGCGGTAGCTCCGCTCTGCTGCTTGTCCCTGCACGCCAATAGAGGCAAATACATCACGATTTTCAAATGCAAAAGTGAACCCATTGTGCGCAGAGGATCACTGACTGGTCAGAGGCTGTGCTGGAGGCTTCCAGGGGCGTTACAGGCTCCAAACGGGCACCTTCATGTGCCCTTGGTTGCTTCTGCCTCACCCCCGCCCACGCTGGCTGCATTCTGGGGGATTACGGGTCCTGCAGAGGGACCTCCTGGTCCCACCGCTGAGACATGGGGCTGGACTTGCTTCTGAATCTCTCACCTGGAGGCTTTGTAAAGCAGAGACAGGAGCTTTTTCTCCCACCCACAAATCGCGCACCACTCCATGCCTGCTTCGCTTTGGTTTTATACCGGTTTATGGTTAAGCAGCAAGGCCCCTCGCTTAGAGCCTCGGGAGCTGAGAAGAGGCTCATCCTTCACTCCGAGGTCCCGCGAGTGCTTCTTGGAGCTGGCTCGGAGGCACCCTGAGTTGTCACTGCTGCTTTTCACAGCTCCGGAAGAACTCCATCCTGCCAGGAGGTAGGAAGATAGTTGATGGCAGGTAGGAACCAAAGTCTAGATGGCAGGTAGGAAACCAGGTACAACAGGAAAAATTATGTCAGCAAACGATAATTATTAATAACAATAATAATTTGGATAGCAGTTTTCTATGAGAGATGCAAAGGCGTCTTTCAGGGTATTCCCAGGCAGGGAGCACTGTGGGGCACGGGCAAAACTTGCCTTGCCTGGCACAGAGCCGTTGTGAAAACAAACAAGTAGGAGGGAAATTCCTCCAGAGCTGGAGGAAATTCAGCCCTGGATGAGTCTGGGCTGGTCCTGACTCTGGAAACATGAACAAGAAAACTCATTACTCCATCACACCCTGTCTCTGCAAGTGCAGGGGACACGCAAATTAAACAAAACAGTAATGTAGTAACGGTGACATCAGGTCTAACGAAAGATGTCTATTTGATATCCCTATTTGATATCTAGTTGACACCTCTATTTGATAACCGTGATCCCTTCAAGTTGCTGGGGTGAGACCTACCAGGGCGGCTCCGTGACGCAGGGCTTTCAAACCTGCTTTTATATCAGCGCGGAGGAAAAAGGGCTTTCACAGAGTGTGAAGGAGAACCCTGACCCACACAGGCCCGTCACGTGGGGCCCCATTTAGTGCACTTCATACAGGTTGATTTTGCACGGTCGCATTCCCAGAACTTGGATTCCAGGAGCAACGGAGAGGCCCAGGGGGGAATATAGTCATTTCTTTCCTGAACAATGCTCTCCCGGGCACGCCTGATGAATCATATTTTCTGTCACAGAAAAAAAATAATCCTATTTCAGGGTAAAGACACATAGCTGTCTCCCTCCATAGCTTCCACGAGTCCAACACAATGTGAAGCATAAGGCCTTTCCAACGGTTTAATTTATTTTCATCCTCAATGCCAGAAAAATGGGGTAATGTTGGGTGGTGATGAGACCGATTTATTCTCAGATATTTTTGGCACCAGTGAAAATGGTTGGCAATGTTTCAGGAGTCCTGGTGCGGTGCTTTGTACCATGGCACCAGATTTACCACTCACCTCCCAACTAATTAATACCTGTACTGTAAAAAGGGGATTGGGGCTGCCTCTGAGCTGCAAGTCTGGAAAACGGAGGAGGAGGAATGTAAAGCGCCGTGAAGGAGGTTGGAAGAAAAAGTAACCAGAATTTTTTGCTGCCTCCATTTCTGACAAAGCGCAACTTGCCTGATGAACAGGCACTGGAAGGTCTCTGCTCCTACCTGGGCAGCTGTGGCACACTCCTCGGGAAGGCAGACAGGTTGTTAAATAGTTCTCGTTATGAAGTAATCCAAGGAGGGGGAACTAACCATGAAAACAGATCTTCACTTCAAGAAACTGCGGAGAAGGAGGAAAGCGAGTTCAAAATAACCCATTGCCTCCAATAGCAGGGAAGGTAATTTTTTGTCACCGCCCTGTTAGGAGGCTGGATAACAATAATTGGTTAGATATTATTCTTGAAAAGATTGTATTGTGTCTTCCACTATTTATCATAATGTATCATCCACTGACACATAGGTAACGCTCCCAATGTCACAGCCAAGGGCCACTAGAAAAGTGAGACTGAGTGTGGGCATTTAATGCAAAACGAAGAGATCAATTGGTGTGAAAATGTGAAATTCCTCCCTGCAGAAGCCTGTAAACACCAGATTTTTTCGTGTCAGCCTTTTTGCTGTGGATGTGCCTGCCATGGCACATGGCATAGCCTCCCTGGCACAGCCTCCCGGACGTAGCCAAGAGCCGCTCGCGAAGGGTGTTTCCATCAGCTCCGCCC
>VXBO01004754.1:52909-73473 GCA_013400135.1 Rhinoptilus africanus
ACTGCTGAATGTGCTCAGATATTGGGGTGAAATACGACAGGAATAGGGGTAAAACTCTGGGTACGGCTGACCCATCACCCCGCAGCCCTTGGACATAAAACCTCCCGGCTTTGTGCCCTCAGCAAATGTGCTGAGGGTGCTCTCTGTCCCCTCATCCAGGTCATTGATGAATATATTGAAGAGCACTGGGCCCAGTACTGACCCCTGGGGAACCCCGCTCATCCCTGACCTCCAACTAGACTCCACGCCCCTAATCACCACCCTCTGGGCTCTGTCCTTCAACCAATTCTCTATCCACCTCACTGTCCATTCATCTAACCCACTCTTCCTCAGCTTCCCTAGGAGGATGCTGTGGGAGACCGTGTCAAACGCCTTGCTGAAGTCAAGGTAGACCACATCTACCGCTCTCCCCTCATCCATCCATCCAGTCACACCATCATAGAAGGCGATCAGATTAGTCAGGCATGATTTCCCCTTGGTGAATCCATCTTGAGTACTTCTGATGGCCTTCTCCACGTGTCTTGAGATGACACCCAGAACCGCCTGCTACTTCAGCTTTCCAGGGATGGAGGTGATTCTGTGATTCTGGCATTAAATTTGTGTATATTTAAGTGGTGTTTTCTAGTAGAAAATAAGTGGTTTACAAATAGCCACCAGCTGGTGGTATCTGGGTACCAGTTGCTTCCGGACTTAGTCTAAGGGAAATGTAATATCTACACGATTCTTCTGCAGTTTCCTTTCCTGGACATTGGTCAGGACTGCTTCTGCTCTGCTCCATCATTTCCCTACAGACAGTGTAGCAAAGCTGCTGGGAGTCTTCAGAAGATCTTGGTTTATTAATTTTTAATTTCTTAATGGACATGTAGGGTTTGTGGGGTTGTCCATGCAAAGATGGGAGGCTCCACCTCTCACACTTGGATATTCTGTTTATGTATATAACCTGAAAATAATTTCTTTAAAAGCAAAACACTGCCGTGCAGAAGCAACGTGGCTTTTTCTTGTACGCAAACAACGAAGCAGAGGGAGAGCCTGCTTCTTTTCAGTCTTAGGGCTTCTATATGCCCTATGCTGCCTCTAACCTGGTGGGAGATTTGCTGATTTATTTTCAAGGAGTGGGGTGTTTAAATGTGCACGTTACCAAACATATGAGTTATACGTATGAAAATATGTCATCAGTTTTATTCTAAGTGTTCCCACTGCCCTGCAGTAAGTAAATACACTTTCAGTAGAGCCTGATCTCCTGTGGTTTGACAAAATTGTATTGTAGAACAAGGACCAGCTTTTGACATTGTTTTGGGTTTGGGGTTTTTTTTGAAAACAAACTGTAAAATAGTGCATAAATTGGTAACACACCTCATAGCATTTCGTAAATCAGATAAAATGTCTAATGGCAACACCTTTGGTAAGCTAGAAAATAAGCAGAACTTAGTGTTTGGATTCCATCACTTGTTTCTGATAACTTTTGTAAATATTTGAGCAATCAAGATTATCATGTTTCATCCAGCTGTTAAAATAAAAGTATCCAAGCTTTTAGGGTAACAGGTAGTCACAAGCCGTTGCCCTGGATTGAGGAGATGAGCGCAGAGCACCGGATCCCCTGGCACAGGGGATCATGCCCCAGGCCAGCGCCTCCACCAAAGCCCAGCTGGCTGGGAAGACCTGGCAGAAAACAGGACAAAGCATTTGCTAAAATAAGTTGAAATGAGTGACCAAAACCTTCTGAACGATAGTTGAGGGGCAAACGGTAACCAGAATTATGCTTCCCGGTTCAGCCCATTTTACACAGCACTCCACTGCAGAGTAAGCTTCAGCAGTGACCTGGATTACAAGACAAAATATTTAAGTCAGTTCCAGTAAATATAGTTGTCACCTGCTCCAGTAAGTACAGCCACACTGAGAACTTCAACCCAGGCAGTCCTGGATGCTGAAGGGAGTAATGAGAATGACCAGAGCAGCATGTGTAATTCCTACTCTGCTCAGCAGCTTACGAAACAGAAGGAAACGGATGACCTGGCATGAACCATTTCCTGAGACAGCCTGGAAAAATTCATCTCGCTTCATTATTGATGACCTCTTTTTAAAGTGGAACGTTTGCCTACAACCAAGAACTCTGGAGAAGCACAGCAAACCAAAGAACCATTTAAACCGATGCATTTGTTTGCCGCCCCTAGGAGATATTCGCTAGGATTTTAAATAAGCACCTGACTTAAAAGAATAATAATAATGTGATTAAATTATTTATACTGAAACCAACTTGCAGATGCTTTTGTCTGCTAAAAAATACATGATCTCTGAAGGCTTCAGAGACTTAAAACACAGATTGCGTGTCTGAGAATGTTTTGCAGATCTTACTTAATCACAATAAAAGACATGATAATAAACCAGCATCCTTTTTATTTAAAAAAAAGACATTCAGTTGCAAGTTGAATACTGCTGTTGTCCAGGACAGTCCTGTAGCCAGATGGATGGCATTCAGATCAGGGTTTTTTGTGTTTAGAACCAAAAGAAGAGACAAGACTCTCCAACATTGCAGGTGCCTCTGTTGCGATGCCTCAGTCCCACGTTCAGGAGCTCAGGAGGCAGAAGGGTTCACAGGGGGGTTGTTGTTGGTCTGAGCCCAGCTCCAGCAGCGGTCAAGCGAACAGACACCTACCCCCTTGACGCAGATCTCCACACCCAGCTCATGGCACCCGACAATGTGTTCAAGCTGGAAGTAATTTTCCTTTCCCTCCTGTGTGTCCTAAAACCCGTGTTTTGCAAAGTCCATTGGAATCTGTTGACAAGTCACTGCCTGCTGAGTGTTCCCCACCCAACTGCTCTGGATCCCATCAGTTCCAGAAGCTGCTGGGAGATGGGATGTACAAGCCTTGGTAGCTTCTGTTGGACAAAGTCTTAGCAGTAAAGATGCTGGAAGAGGAGCTGTTATAATTTTCTGAAGAAACCTACTGTAACAGCTTGTTGGCTTGAGTGACTTAAAAAATTACCAATAATGAGGGGAATAAAATGGGAAAAGACCTGGTATGTCTGTACTGCAGCGCTCTCTGATCGCTTTCAAATGTTTCAGTGCAAGACAAAGGCAACCATGCCCGTGAGAGAGGGCCGTGGCCATGAGCAGCACAGAATGGAAAGCCACATTCAGAATCGGGCCAACCCACTGCCAATTATAAACACAGTAAAACATCATCAGAGCCTGGGCATCTGTCTGCATTTGCCTTGAGGGTAGTAAAGAAAAGTCAAAAAGTGCTAAGTGCCAGAAACACGTTTCTTCTTATTTTTAAGTCTTGCTTAAAATGTAGAAAGATGCAAATCCGGCAATGAAAAAATACCTAATACTCATAGCCAAGTTAAAAAGGAACTATCTTTTGGATGGGTAATGTATTTAGGACAACACAAAGCAACTACTTCAGACACGGAGCTTAGGTACAAAGTTTCCTCTACAGAAGAGAGGGAGACACGTCCAGAGCCTCTCCAGACTGAGTGAGATGCACAGACAGGCAAATACTCCAGTGAGTAAAAAGGTGAAAAGTAACAAAGGCGGTACATTCAAGAATCTTACCAAAATTACTGCCCAACATTGAGACACGGATAAATTTCATTCTTGGAAGGGCTCTGCCAACACACACCTGTTTTTCTCCAAAAGGGTTTTTTAAGGTTTTCAGCACTGCTCTTTGGCCAGTCAATTTACACTACAGCATTGAAACTGTGATAGCACAGGTATGTAGGAATAATGCTTTAACAGTTCGCTGGATTGTAAAAAATAAATAAAGAAAATTGTCCTGAGCACCTCAGTCAGAACTTGTTCTGAGCTACATTTAAATTAGTACAACAAGCACAATTAAATTCATTGCTTGATAGATACTGGTTAAATATGTGTTCTGTTGGAAACAAAGCAACAAAAGACGAACAAATTAAAAAATAAAAAAGTATGTCTATTCCATTACTAATCACACAAGTTTTTGATTTGTTTTCTGTTAGTAATTCTTACAGAACATGTAAATGAGATAGGGTACATCAATGGTCCTTGAGACACAGCTAAAGAGAAACGTGATCAATAAAAATGGTAAATGAGATGAGACACATGGAAGTCAAACTTCTATTAATATGTGTAAGGGAGCATTTAAAAATTAACAGCAAGGAAATGTATTAGTACAAATCTGCATCTACAAGTAAGCACACTCTAGAAAAATAGTATTTTTCTGATTGCAGATGTGATACCTCTGAAATAAAATGACTGAAATGTTTTTGTTGTAGAAATTTTTATAACCTACACCAATAGTGTATTTAGAAAAAAGTGTCAGTCCCTGAGCCAGCAGGTAAGAACCTAGGAGATATTTATATCTATCTATATATATATTTAAAAATATAATTTTAAAAATTAGGGATGCTTTTAGCCATAAACTCATAAGAGCAACACAACTGCAGCAATTAATCTTGGGAAGAGAAGAGGGAAAAGTAAACTACAGAGAAATAAACTTCTTTCAATTTGCTACTCGTATTGCTGATGGGCACTCTGTACCAGTTCAGCAGGTAAAGTTCACCCGGTATCCTCTAGTTTTCCAGTCGGACCTAGAAAAGGTAGCGCTTCTAACAGTGTTCCCAGAAATAAACACAATGCACAGAATATGGAGCTTAGCAGTTAATGGTAAGAAACTATTAGCAATTTGGTTATTTGTGTGTCTGCGCACAAAGGAGAAGGAAACGTTAAGTGTGTTCCAGAGACAAAGGAACAGGACAAATGACCACCTGTGAGCAAAACTGGATGAAAGCCAACCTGCTGCTTCTGTTTGTCTCACCTTTGCTTTAGCTAGAGTGGAAAAAAAAGAAAACAAGGCACAGCTTCCTTAGCACACTGCAAAAGAAGACCATTGCTGCACTACGGAGCACAGGGGTTTGGTGCCAAGTGAGCGAAAGGACGGACAATGTGAGCATGCCAGAACCGAAGGCCTGTCACTTCTCCCCATGCTGGAAATGACAACCTGCCACAAAAACAAAGTGCCACTTTGTTAGATAAGCTTATGCCACTTCTCTGAAAAACAATTAGTTTCTACAGAAATTGAAATGCCAATATTCCAGGAAAAAAAAGTCCTTGGGTCAAAAGCAACCTTTCCTTAGATGCTGAACAGTTTACATATGAACACACTGGAAAATTTTAGGTGTGCAAATGTGCTGGCTGTTGGACACTTGAGAAAGCTGTTCTGTATGTCCAGCTGCTTCAGGTTATCTTTATTTCCCCTCTGTGTCCAAGTGTAACTGGCTCAAGTGCAAATGGCATCTACGGAAGAATGAATGCTTCAGGTCTCTGAAATACAAAACAAAGACATTGAGATGTAAGTGATACAGGAATTACAGTAAATTTGCCTTAAAGGAGGAATTAAGGGGTTTTTTTTGGAAAAGCGAAGCTAGAAAATGGTGGCCACCCACTTGTCTTGGGCTTTTGAGGAGATTGTGGCAGTGGACTGGAACAGACTTATTTTTCAAGTTACATTCAGATTTCCCGGGTTTTTTACACAAGAGCAATATGTATAAATGAGCGAACAACAGACCTAGTGTTCCAAAGCAATTCAGAACTTCCACATTTAACAAGTCTGGAGAAAAAAGACATAGGTCCCAGGCGCCACATTTGGCCATTTTATTCGGAAACTGCATGTGTGAGGAGCATGAAGGCAGGATCACACAGCTGCTGGTTTTGTACAGATGTAAACTTGCTTTATACGTCCTTTGGTCTTGCCTCTACCTGAGGTCACACAAAGCAGCTACTGCTTCTCCTTCATTGAGGCACTGCAAGTTTATTAAAGCAATTAGCAGTAGATACCAATCATGTTTATGTATGTGAACAAATCCTCTGGTTCTGCAGAGCTACCTGTGATGTATGAAATACAGCTGTACGAGCTCGTACCAGCCAGTAGGCAGAACTGTGTTTCATGCTCTCATGGTGATCTCCAGACAAGTTACATGTGAACTGGTTTCTCATTTAAGGCACAGCTTTCTAACTAGGGATTACACAATCCTAGTCTCAGTTAAGCCACAAAAGCCTTTGGGTTGACAGTTCATGGAGAGTGGAAGGAATACTAGAGGAGAAACTCCAGCACAAATGCTGTGAAGAGCCCCTTCCCGCGGACGGTGCCAGTTAAGTGGTAAGACATTGCACAAAACCACTGATGTTTCCATAGGACTTAGCCACATGTATGTGAAGGGAGGGGAAAGGAGACAAAGTCCATGTACAGGTGTGAGGAATTGGCAGGAAGATGCCCTTTCTGTGTTTAAAGAGCTAATAGACAGTCATGTTCAGAAGCCAGGGTGGCATGTCAGTGCTGCTCAGAGCTGAATGCCTTCTGACACCCCAAACACATGTCCTGCGAACTCTGTCACAGCTGCAGGGCTCTTCAAAGCGTTTCAGTATTGATTTCTGCTGTACAGAAAGACAGCAGTGGCGTTTGGGAAACAAACACTGCAGAAGCAGCATCTCCGAAAAGCCAGCGAGAGATGGGAGAAGGGAGCAGAGCTGGTGCTGGTACTGTCAGTAGGACACCTCGGCAGGGAAGGCAGCACGAGCAGAGGATGTGGGGGAGCTCACCCATCCGTCCTGGTAAGGCACACTGTGGGACACCAGCCTGCTGGGAATTAGCTGAATTCTCAATACCCTGTCATATTAAGGCACTAACTGGCTTGGGATTGGACTGTTGACTCATCTTCCTCTCTACTCAGCATACACCGGTGTGACAAGCAAAAACTGCTTCTCCTCTTTTCCCTTGGAATTTTCTTTTTTCACTGTATCAGAAAGAGGTGCAGCTGGGATTCCAGTATGCCACCTTGTCCGTTATTTGAATTTCTTGATGCCTGTTTCAGATTCTTGTCTCTGTCTCTGTTCCTGGATATTTGCATGTCTTTTCCTGTGCAAACAGCTAAAATTACAATAAAATTCCTTCACTCGGTTCTCTCGGCTTTGCCAGTGCCACTTCGTGGTCAGTGTTTCAGCATAGTTTTAATATGTACTGCTGAGATGGACGTTCAATCTGTAATTCTGATCATATCTCAGATAATCTATGTGCTAAATTTATATTAGTTTATTTGTAGAGACTATGGTGAGAAAATACAATAAAAATATCTTGTTTCACTGCCAGAATTTCACAGGTTTTGGTTAAAGCAAACCATTTCACCCACACCCTGAATAAATGAATTTCATTCTTCATCTTCCTACTAATTAGTTGCACTGATTTCTCACCAAAATTTTTAGAGCCCTGACAGATTTTTGTCTGGTTTCTGTTCTTGTTACAGATTTCTGTTGTGCCATTCATCTACAGATTAGGGGTTTAAATACCTTGTACCTTCTTTTTCATGGAGAAAGAGTTTCATCCAGAAGTTAACTCAAACTGATAATGTTAACACGTATGGGCAGTCTGCATAGTAGCCAGTGGACTGTGGCTCACCAGGAAAGTCAAGTAATTCCTTCTTAGGCAGGTGTCCTGAATGTGATTTGAGATTTGGAAGATAAAGAGCCAGGGCAACGTTGGCACACACAGCCTTAGCGGTGCTATTTCAAAGACAGGTGTTGGACTACAGTGCTTCTTGGTCTACAAGCCTACAATTTAGCTTTATCTCCTCCCAAATTATTCATCATAGATAGCTATGATACTAGGAAGGTGCCTGTTTTCTCACAATTCCTGTATTTATCCTTCTGTATAAGTAACTAACAAACTTTAAAATGCAGGTAGAGCAAACACACTGTTCTAAAGGACCGCACGTACCAAGTGAGGCGATACTGCACGTCTTTGTGGGCTGAGTCTCCCACAAAAGCCCCGCAGCTTGGCAGGACAGAAAAGCCATGCTGTCTGCATGGGAACTGAAGGGCTCCGATGATGTCTACTATTGCATGTTGGACTTCATAACCCCAGTTACTTGCACAAAGATTAAGTCTTCAGTGTTTGTAACATACGGGATCCAATATATTGCAAAACTTTCTCAAAAAAAGAAGAAGTATTTGGAGGAAGCAAACCAATATTATTTCCCTCCTTGGCTAAGTCAGCGATGAGGAAAAGGAGTGGCTAAGGCAGAAGGGCAATCCTGACACTGCCTATGCGTGACAAACTCAAGGGACCCTGACAAAGTAAGATGCTGCCATTAACTTTTGAACTCTGCATTTACAAATACACTGTAATAACTCAGCAGTTCCTCGTAGCTTCTGCTTTTGCAGTAGTGTGAAGTAAACGCCTTTATCTGCGAAGACTAGAACTGTATAGATAAGCTCATGCTTAGATAAGCGTGCACAGCATTGGGGTATGCTGTGCCCGACCACCGCACGGCACGGAGGGACCACACTCACCTTGTGCTTACTGTCTTGATGCCGACTCAGCGACTGGCTTCTGCACTCCAAAGGCAGTGATGAAAATATTCACAACCACTATGATGAATACCAGGCCAGTTGCAAGGTTGTTGAGGAAATCCAGCTTTCCATGTTTTGAAGGGTTGTTAAGGTCATATTTTACTTCAAAGAGAAAGGGGGAAAAAAAGTTTTAGTTATACGCATATTTCAAAATCCAGAATAAAAGAATTTCTCTAACACTGAGCTATTTGCATCAAATATACTTAAAAGGGAAGTAAGATTCTGCAGTGTCAGTAAAAGTGCTAAGGGGAAGATCTTTAACCACAAGGAGACTATGAGCTTCCAGTAATTAGTATCTAATCTCTGTGGATGCACATGGGAAGTAATGTACACACAAACATCACTAGGAATCTTCCGAGTTCTTCATCTCTTGAAATCTAGATTTGTTGCAGACTTTAGGCATTTAAAAATTATTTCAGTCTTGAATACATGAAGCTTGAAGCCTTGGCAAGAGGGAATGGAGTTAAATTTCCTGCAGTTAAAATCCTACAGGTTTTTTGCAGACAGTCCAAGCTCTTCACCAGTGCTGGGGGTTTTTTTTGTACGGGTGCCCCTCCCCAGCTGTACTCCCTACTTTTGCACTGACTGTGTTTTTGAAAAGGAAGGGCATTATATCTGTTAAAGAGAGGAAGATCTCAAAGCAGTGTAGCTGCAGTCCTTTTTACAGAGCATCAGCTGTGTAAACATTTTCTTTTGTTTCTGGCAGTTGTTCTTTGGTGGAAATGCTAATGGGAGTGAGGGAGGAGCACACAAGAGTTAGTACTGATTTAGTATAAGCTTTAATTCCAGGCCTTGTGAAAATATACAAATGAGTTACGTTGGATTGATAATAGACTGGATGATGGAGTAAAGCACGTACTTGTACAGGGCAGCAAGAAGTCTGGGGGCGCTTCCCCCATCACGCAGAAACCCAAGATTTTCCTCTGTCTGTTCTCTTGCAGTACGGGCTCTGCAACTCAAACCCTCTGCTGGATTTCTCTGATGCTGGTGGAATGGGTACCAATGAATTCCGGAGCATGTTTTGAGGTTTGTTTTTGTTTATTAGGACTCCTGCTTCTTAAGTGTGTAGATTACTGGAGCTTGTGTGTGCATGTACAGGACATATGAGAGAAAGTTTAAATCTGACACGTTTTTACAGCAACATAAATAAAACTTTGAGTTCCTTCTGATAGGCACATCCATAGATGTGGAGCGTTCAACTCTGCTACATGAGATAAACTGTGGTATTTGCTTTTAACATAATGACCCTATCAACACAACAGAACTTAACTGCAGAACCAAGACTTGCTTGCTTGTTGAAGCAGTTAAGTAGAAATGGTGGCAAACACACTCGTGAAGTATTAAAAGCAGGTTCACTTGGTGTCCCTAATTAGGAAGTCTAATGCTGTTTTGGTTTCAAGGAATTCCAGGCGCCTGTTCAAGTCCTGTTTGCTAAAGCAGTATAGTCAAACTTCACAGGCCAGTTGAAGCACTGAAGAGCAGCGTGGGGGAACTATCTGAAAAGCTTAAGCTTCTGCACAAATGTGTAGGCATGAAATAATTTAAGATCAGCAGTACTTAACCCTGAAAATAAGTTTATACATGTGTGTAAAGCATCTGGAGCTACCTGGATGCTTGCATCCCAACAGTACCTGGAAGGACGCCAGTACTGTCATGTGAATGAAGCAGAATAAATGAAATAGAGCAATTAATCATGAAGTGTGGAAGAAAAGCACTTCAGACAGTCGGTTTAAAAAACAAAAGGCAAAAATGGCCTAGTGTGTTTTGTGAATTAAAAGAAATCGTGCTCAAAGGAGAACTCACACTTTCAGACTGTCCCTTTGTCCAAACAAGGGTCACAGAAGACAAGGGTCACTTGCCAGCTCAGGCAGTGCTCTGAATTCTGAAGTAGAATCACAGTAATCCTATCTTTGTGATTATAGTACTTAAGATGAGGGTGTTGTTGAAAATGTTCTTAAGAACAGCTATTCTTTAAGTATTTTATTATAGTGGGATTAGATTACTACGATTTCATGCCATTTAAACTATTTCAAGACATTCTTTGCTTTTCTTCCAAAAACTTAAGATCACCAAATCACTTTCAAGGACAAGTTTGCTGAACGTTTTTCAAAGTGTTTTTGTGAAAGGCTCTTTTGAAGGAGGAAAAGCTTTTAATCCCTAGTAGAGAACTATGAGAACTGGCTGCTCCTGAGATAAACCTTAGTCCCAAGGAAATAAACTCGATGGTTGCAGACTTTTGTTTGGATTTGTGAGAGCTCATGAGAGGCACAATTTTGTGGCTGGACAGAAAGGCAAACTGTTCCTGCAGAGCAAAACTACCAAATAAACATTGTGAAGAGCAAGTTCTTCCTATGACGCCTCTGTCTTTGTACCTTCATGTCCTGTTTCCTGTCTTCAGTACTTTTGAGCTCAGCACGACAGCATCGCACCAACAGCAGCCCACCATCCGCCAAGGGCTTTCACAGCCTCGGTACACCACCTCCGACTGCAGAGCACAGGCTGAGCTCCTCCTGCAGCTCACGGCTTTCCAAGTGGTCTGTGAAGTCTATCTCAGCCCAACCTTGGAGCTGGGCTGCTGGGTGCTCTCTTTACTCTCAATGTGACAAAGATAAAAATTACACTGATGGAAGCCACTTTGGCAATGTCTGGCAGAAACAAACACTAAAAAGTGACTTCTCAGCATATACTGAGAAATCGTTGCCCAACAAATAACAGGGAACTTTTTTAGAGCCCCAAAGCCTATTTAACTGAAAAAAACACCAGGGAGATGCCTTCAACCAAGACACATGTAAGTGTTTTTCTGATTTTACCATGACTCTTCCCACACAGAATCACAGACAGGCAGGGGTTGGAACAGGAACCCATCCAGGCGGGTTTGGGATGTCTCCAGAGACGGAGACTCCACCACTTCCCTGGGCAGCCTGGGCCAGGGCTCTGCCACCCTCAAGGGAAAGAAGTTCCTCCTCAGGTTTAGGTGGAACTTCCCATGGTCAAGTTTGTGCCCATTACCCCTTGTCCTGTCACTGGGCACCACTGAAAAGAGCCTGGCCCCATCCCCTGACACCCACCCTTCAAGTATTTATTAGCATTGATAAGATCCCTCCTCAGTCATCTTTTTTTCAGACTGAAGAGACCCAAATCCCTCAGCCTTTCTTCATAAGAGAGGTGTTCCAGTCCCCTCAGCATCTTCATGGCCTCAGTATCAGGTTGCTTTTTCCAGTCATTTTGTGGAATCTCCTCTGAGCCAGGACTTGGATTTTGCTCTCATACCTACTCTACCAAATGCAGAGACAGCTGCATTCTGAATTCTGTCTCTTTCATAAGACAGAAAAAAGCTACATCAGCTGCATATCAATAGTACAAGCCTTATGCACCCTGGTTTCCTAGGAACTTTCTCCTTGGAACAGAAAGTTGTTTTTTCAGTTGTGATAAAAAATGGAACATTGAAAGACTAACAAACAGAGATGCCACCTATAATTTAGTAAATGCCACATGTGAACTCTGGCTATCACCTTAAAGGTTTTTCATTTACAGTAGATGTAAGATCTGTCATATAATACCCATTAATTTAAAGGAAAAGATTTTTAAAAAGTTATGAGAATAAATGATCATATATCACTAGCAAAATAAGTGATCCATAGCTGTTTCCTACCAGTGAAGGTGTCATTTATTTCACTGAATAATGGGGTTCAATTGATGCTGAAACCTAAACATTTCCTCTGATTTCCAGAGGTATCTTTGATCAAGTCTCCAAAGTTATGGGCTAGGGTTTTGGGTGCTGCTAATGAATGTTGCAGGTTTTCAGCAACTTTGCAAAGTGCCACTGGATTATTTCTGCATTTTGCTTTGCAAAACCACAGAAGAAAATACCAGAGTAGGTTAAGATAGCAAAGAGAAGTATTGAAGACTTGCTTTAGGTCAAACAGAAAACTCAGTTTTCCAGAAAAGTGCTGTCTCTCCACTGTCTGTGGAGTTTTAGTTGGGCTTTTTTGGGTAATTTTATAAATTAGCCTGGTTCTATAGCTACTTAGATCAACATTCTGCCTTACAGAATAAGGCAGAGGATGTAGGAGGTACGTGTCCTACTAATCTAGCAATACTAACTTAAAATACCGGATTTTTAGTGATAATTACTGTTTCTTATGCCTCACAGCATTGTACTTACTAATACCGAATAGTGGAAACTCTGTTTTTGAGAACAGCGAAGATACTGCATTGAACTTCTAGGAATGTGTAGGTCTGTATTCAACAAATTAGACAGAAAGGGGAGAGCGGGTGAAGGCAGGGAGCAGGGGACTAATTCTACAGCTGACTCGTTAAATGTGTCCAAAGCACGCACCAACACATCTCCTAATTGAACTCATTCTCTCAAAATGATTTTTAGCATATTTTAAATGTATCGCCTCACATTTCTTTGGTAGAAAGTAGAAAAGGTTTCCCTAGCAATAAGCAGAATTCAAGACAATCTATTTGTAGTCCCAGGATGCTACTTGGACTATGTTTTCATATGTCATTTCAGATTTTTCAACTGAAGTCATAGCATGTGGTATGCTCTTCTGGTGAAATCTTGCTCCAAATATCCTATTTTTCTTTTTAGCTTTAATTTCAGTTTAACACAGGTTTGAAAATTAACAATAATAAGTACATTTCTACTGTTCCCCACCTAGAGACTTAGGATGCTTGAATAATCTCCTAAATTTAAAACTAAGGGTTGGGGCTTTTTTTCATTATTGTCAAGCCTTTGCTATCAAGCCTTTGATTTGAGTGCAGAAGCACAAACGAATTGTGGCATATTGTCTTCAATACCTTCAATATCTTCAATTGTGTCTTCTGCACACCAACATGAATATGGACATTTCAACTTCTACTTGTGTTTTGGAGTTTTATGTTTACAATATATTCTTATAGCATTACTTATGATATGACTGATATGGAACAAATACATTTCAGTCATAAGATTAAGTAATAGCTCTTGCCAGAAACAGTATTATGAAACCAGGCAGGCTGCATGATCCTATCTGGCCTATTAATGTTTCTTTTACAGTATTTCATCATCTTCCTTCCTCCTCAGGCCTTCTGAAAAGAAAAATATTCGTGCTCTGGGCAAAAGAGTATGAGGAAGTTGATCAAAATTGAAGATTCCGCATAAAGATGCCTTTACTTCTTTTATTGCAGTATTTCTATGGTCTTAAGAGAGAGTTTTCATCAATTAAAGACTTTCAAATGTAACAGCTTCTTAAAAAAAAATGGGGAGTCTACATACCATCTTATAGATTGCATCCTATAAGAAAAATACACGTCAATGGTTCTTGCTATTGCTACGTACCAAGGAATATCAGGAGCACTCCCACTATAACTTGCAGTACGAGTGACAGGCTGATAAGAATGATAAGTGGGATGTAGAAGGAAAAAGAAGGTCCTTGCTCCATCACGGCTTTCAGCTGGGACGCATTGGCCATCAGCAGGGCAATGTCCAACATGCTCTCCGCGGCGCTCTTCTTATTTGCGTAGTGGTTGATATTCATAGGTCCATTTCTTTGAAACCACTGCGACGTTCTGCGCTAGAATCAGGAGAGGGGAAAAAGGTTATTCACATCTCTTTTAACTGGTGTAGTGAGCGAGAGATGACTTGGCCCATCGACTGATTTCTGCAATCATACTGATAGAGTAATAGCACTACTGAGACCATCAGTGCATCTTTTTCACTGTTACCACTGTCCTCCCTCTGATAGGAGAGCAGTAAATACTGTCTGTACTGGACTTTGGCAGACACACTTTTTCCAGCTTGTAGGACCAGTCTGAACAGTCAGTACGTTTCTACCCTGAGAAAAGGAAAGATTGAAAAAGCTAAAAAACATGCACTGAGAAAAGCTGGGAGGGAAAAACCACTGTAAAATAATCTGTAAAATAATCAAGCAAACAACAAATTGTTGCAAACTTGCTTCGAAAGATAAACTTAAAAATATAAATATTTATTAAACTCACTCATCACACATCTATGTATTTATTTAATTACTCATGGAGTCTTATTTTGAGGATTTATGTGGAAGCTGGCCACTGCATGAGCTTTGCTTGACTTTTCCCCACTGCTCCTTCCCCTGCCATGCCATTGTCCCACTCCATCCATACACAGTGAACTGTTTTTCCACTTTTTTTATCATATTTTTTTATCATATGATCTGGGGTTGCCAAGCACTGTCCGACTACAAGGGAAACATTTATTTTCATTTTCACATCAGCACTTTTGTGGCTTGTTTTTTTAAAAAAGAATCACAGAATCACAGGGTTGGAAGGGCCCTCTGGAGATCCCCCAGTCCCACCCCCTGCCAGAGCAGGGTCACCCAGAGCAGGGGGCACAGGAACGCCTCCAGGCGGGTTTGGGATGTCTCCAGAGACGGAGACTCCACCCCCTCCCTGGGCAGCCTGGGCCAGGGCTCTGCCACCCTCAAGGGAAAGAAGTTCCTCCTCAGGTTTAGGTGGAACTTCCCATGGTCAAGTTTGTGCCCGTTCCCCCTTGTCCTGTCCCTGGGCACCACTGAAAAGAGCCTGGCCCCATCCTCCTGACACCCACCCTTTCAGTATTTATAAGTGTTGATAAGGTCCCCCCTCAGTCATCTCTTTTCCAGACTAAAGAGACCCAAATCCCTCAGCCTTTCTCCATAAGAGAGATGTTCCAGTCCCCTCATCACCTTGGTAGCCCTTTGCTGTCCCCTCTCTAGCAGTTCCCTGTCCTTCTTGAGCCAGGGAGCCCAGAACTGGACACAGCACTCCAGGGGGGGGCCTCACCAAGACAGCTCATCTCCATGGGGTGCCTATTTCTCTAGGGAGAGGAGTGAATCTCTACAGATTAGATGCAGCTAAGGTAGCTAGGTTAGGCTTAGATGCCTAACTCTGCGACGAAGAAAGAGCAGGTAACCCTCTTTTCTGCAGTCCCTGGACAGGTTAGGCACTTCATTCTCACTGCTCTTACTTCTAGACTTTATTTTCAAAAACAATATACAAATATATTAAAAGTAAGGTTATTCCATCTGACTTCTTGAAACCTGCTTCTTAGACCCCTTTTTTCCTGCAGAAAAGTGTTCCCTCATGCCAGAAAATACTGTGAGGAAAGTCTCTCTTCGGAGGGTGGTTCAAACGCAGAAAACGCCCTCTAATCGCTCTCTTCAGCAGCAGTAATTACTAACAAATTTCCAACTCCAAAGCCAGGTTTGCCACTGTCCAGACTTAAAAGTGTCCTTTTAAATAGGACAGACACTGATGCATACAGCAAACACACTGCCAGTTTTTCCAGGGCATTCAAATACCAAACTTGACCTATTTTCACCAGACACGTTGTAATCAACCACAATCTAAATATTTTACTGAGAGAAAAATGTCATGGGGCAGCAGCAGATTTTTTTTCTGCAAAGAGAAGGAAGCTGTGTAATCATCGCTTCACACAGACTGAGACCAAGCTCCTGGGAAGAAAATGGCTCTGAGATGGATGCTGACTTCAGTCAGAAAGAACTCAGTACTCATTCGGTTTTGTCGATATCCCATAATCTGAAAATGCGATTTGGCTGGGAAATCTGTCCCACATTTGTCACCTTTTCTCTCCCCAAGGAAAGCCCCCTCTTCCCACCCTCCTGCCCCATTAAAACACTCCAGCATTTGGATGCTTCAGAAGAAATACTGTAATTCTAATGTACCATCCACCAGAAGCAGCAAACCGGGTGTGGATGTTCATTCCTTTATGGAAAGCAGCATGGAATATATGGTGGTAGCACTCAGTAGAAAAATCCAGACTACATATTTCACCGTTTCTTGTGCAGTAAAAAGCCAAACACACACATTTAGCTGTTGGTTACCTACCACTACCAGCGTAAGAGGGGACGGGGAACTATGTGTGTAATAACAGAATTCTGGTTTTGGGGCATGAATTTAAAAGAAACTCTTCTCAGTAGACTGCAGCAGTAATATGATCGACTTTGTCACAAGTTCATAATAGAGGAAGTTTTTTCCTAGGTCTAGCAGCTAATTACCTCCTTTCTGCCAAAAATACTGACTTTGAAATATCTATTGGATCTATGAGGCTGCAGCGTGTAACACTGACAAAAACTACACGGGTAGCTGTGACTCACTTCTTAATCCTGGTGGAAGGGGACTGCAGTGAAAGCATGACGACCAGTTTCTTTGTTTTCACTTGATGTAGGAATGTGATCACGTTGGACACGGCTTTTTTTTTTTGTTTTTTTTTTAACTATACAAAAGAGTGAATAGTCTGGGCTACATCTTCCTTGCAGTTACAGCTGTGACTACATTCCACACAAACAACAGAATGCGATCTTGTCTTTTTCCTCGGGAAATGTACTTTTAGGACCCTGCTCTTTGCTAATTTTCTGTATGGTCAAGTTGCTGGTGGAAAAAACAGGCTATGGTGTTTGACCTACGGTGGGAGCAAAGGTCTAGAGTCACTTCTGAAGTCCAGCACACTTTTCAAAGCAGGGTGCTGCTAAGGCAAACTAAGGCATAATTTCTTATTCCTGGAATGACAAAAAAGGCATTTTACTCTGATAAGAGGCTTTCAGCTACCACTCCTGAAAGTAGACCAGTTCAGAATAGGAACTAGGCATATGGAGAACTGAAACATCGGTTCTGAGCTTTTCCTCAGCCTGTGATCTTGCTTTCTGACAGGAAAAAGGACCCATAATCATGAAAGCCCCAGAAACAATCATTTCCCATCTCCTGATTCAGAAATGGAGCTTCCTGACTCATACTGGAATGCCATAAAACAAAGCAAAAAAAAAAGGCCTTGCCTTCTGGAAGCAACTTGAAGGCAGCTGCCAGAAGTATTGAAACAAATGCAGTCAGTACCGTGGCAGAAGTTTTTAAGACCAGATTACATGTTACACAGCAATATATAGACAGGCAATGACAGGAGAGCTGCTGCCTTAACCTCAGGATAATGACAGTCATGTACATCAGAAATTATATGGGAACCTTGTTATATGGCTTTATGGTTTCAGGGAGATTTCAAGCCTGCAGCAACACGTGCAGCCCGCAGCACCAATGTAGGCTTACTGCGTTGTCATCACCACCAGGGCTGCAGAGAGGGAAAGGGAAACTTCCGGGAATTTTCTCGGATGCAGGCAAAGTCAGGCTTTTCCTGCAGGTGTCACTTGGCAGAACAGGATGTATTCCATGCGACCTGCTTCAGCCTCAATGTACCCAGACCACCTCCATTAGACATTGTCAACACTCAAATTACCTGGTACTGACAAGCTGATCCCTTCAGTTGGTGTCACCAAATGAGCCTGAGGAAACACAGCATGTGTGTTCACATGCGTGCGCGTCAGAGCCAGGTGTGGCTGGAGCTGCTGTATCTTTCTTTTCTTGTCAGTAACAGCCTGCTCTCAGGTCTCCTGTTGCCCACAAAGCATCAGCCCCTGAGCAGCATGACCTGCTGTGCTGCCTACGCAGTTACAAAAGGGAGAGGAGTGAAAAGCCCCCCAATATCACACTGTCTGTGACTGGCAGAATCCCTCGTGAAGGAGCTGACTTTCACAGCCACATGAGGTTGTCCCTACAGACGGTATCGCTCCGTCTTCCCGCGCGGCAGCAGGGTTTGTCTGCTTGCCCAGAGCACTGCAGTTCGCAAGGATAATGCTGAGGGGCTGTATCAGAAGCTGGCGCTAGTACTGAATGGTGTTGGATACATCGCCTTATTGACAACGGGGTGGGTATGGACTTTGCTGCTGCTTCGCTTCATTCTAACAGTACACCCAGAAGAACTGAGTGCCTTTGAAATACAGAAAGGATTTATTCATTACATTCATTTAAAAAATAAATAAAAGTGACACTGAGGCGAATGTCCTTACATGCTGAGTTTCATGAATCACATCTGAGACCCACCTGGTGATTCAGCAGGAAGGAAACAGCACTGAAAATGGAAACATTTGACATAATAAAGTATCTTTGCTAAATACAGTAACTTGTTATAGTAAGGATTTCTGCTTCTATTACAGCAGTAAACTACTTGTGACAAAATATATAGGGCTGTTTGCTCAACAGATTATTTACCAAACACTAGCAACTGCTGAAGCAGTCAAATTAACGTGCTGGAAACCTCGCCAAAAAAAGCAAAGCCCAAGAATAACTTTTTTTTTCTTGTTCAACTTGGCCTCACTGATGTTCCCCAAATGGTACCCATTAGTCTGTCCAGAGAAGACAGGTGGGGTTTTCAACATGCCAGTAATCCACAGAGAAAAAAAACCCCTAGGGATAATTAGGCCTATTTTGCATTTGTATTTGAACTTGGTTACGTTAATTTCTGTGCCTCTGCCTTATGAATGCAGGAGGAATGAAATAATTTGGATTTTGAGTGCAAGTTTTTAGGATTCATTCCTCCTCTTCTGGTACATTCCCAGGTACTTTACTCAACTTCTTAAATGTCTTCCACCATATGTATGTTCCCCTAAAGAGATGTTTTAAGAAAATATTAAAAAAAAGCCAAAACAAAAGCCCCCCAAAAACTGTAAAAGACAAATATGGTCTGAACCAATAGGACCTCGACATTTCGAATTTAAGAGCCATATCTGTTAGGAATGCTAAGTTTACTGTTCTTGTAGTGAAGTTAACAGACGCTTGCCATAGCACAAGACTGGTTACTGTTTTCTTCTTAAATCCCACTAGAAAACCAGTATTTTGCAGTAAGCAAGGTGAACTTCCCATTTCCCAAATGAATACTTAGAACCAGAAACTGCAAAGTATAAGACAGAAGCACAGCCTGAGTCGCTTTAATTTTGATTTGCAATTTGTAATTGCAGCTCTTAATATCAGCTGGGACTGCAGGACCCAGAACTCAACATGTTTTGCACGTCAGGCCTGGAGTGTCTTATCTGGGTTCTGAAAACATGCAAATACTTATTTAAGTATTGGGACAGTATTAGCACTAAACACTTCCATGGTGTATTCTAACTTTAAATCACTATGTGGTAGAAGCCTTTATTAAATACAGGAGACGCACAGTTTTGTGTAGGGTAACTGGTAAAATAATGCTGATCATAATTTATATATTCCAAGCAATTTGTGCTTCTCATTAATCCTTTAGCTGTCAGAAGGTTTTTTGCCTTGAAGTACATTTACTCTGAAACAGAGTCTTCATAATCTTTGGCTTGCTCTAACTCTGCAAACACTTTTCTTTCTATTATAGGATAGCAATTACTCCAATTGTATGGCAGCTTTTAGACGCTTTTAATAGCCAAATAGCCTCGATTCAAAATGAGATGGGACAAGCTTGTTGATCAAGATGACCTCTGGGTTTGTAATGTCATGGAGCAAGCTTCCTTAAATTCTTTTGTTTAGGAACAGTCTTAATTTTAAAATAACAGAAACATGCTACGTAATAATGAGGCTGTGTGAATAAAAGGCTGAGTCACGCTGATCTCACAGTGGACTGTTCTTTACTGTGTTTTATAGAATCACAGGATGGTTCGGGTTGGAAGGGACCTTAAAGCCCACCCAGTGCCGCCCCCTGCCCTGGGCAGGGACACCTCCCACCAGCCCAGGCTGCTCCAAGCCCCGTCCAGCCTGGCCTTGAACCCCTCCAGGGATGGGGCAGCCACAGCTTCTCTGGGCAGCCTGGGCCAAGGGCTCACCGCCCTCACAACAAAGAATTTCTTCCTGAGATCTCAACTAAATCCCATCTCTTTCAGTTTAAAACCCTTATCCTTCATCATATTGCTCCACTCCCTGATAAAGCGTCCCTCCCCATCTTTCCTGTAGGTACTAAAGGGCAGTGATAAGGTCTCCTCAGAGCCTTCACTTCTCCAGGCTGAACAACCCCAGCTTTCTCAGTCTGCCCTCACAGCAGAGTGGCTCCAGCCCTTGGATCAGCTTTGTGGCCCTGCGCTGGACACGCTCCAACAGGTCGACATCCTTCTTGTGCTGCAGATTCTGGATGCAGTACTCCAGGTGGGGTCTCCGCAGAGCGGAGCAGAGGGGCAGAATCACCTCCCTCAACCTGGTGGCCACACTTCTTTTGATGCAGCCCAGGATGCAGTTGGCTTTCTGGGCTGCCAGCACACATTTCCTGCTCATGTTGAGCTTCTCATCCACCAGCACCCCCAAGTCCTTTTCCTCTGGGCTGCTCTCCACCCATCCTCTGCCCAACCTGTGTTTGTGCCTGGGATTGCCATGACCCACG
>VXBO01004754.1:73479-100899 GCA_013400135.1 Rhinoptilus africanus
CTTTTCCATGTGCCTTAGCAGAGATTCCAGGAGCATCTGCTCCATGTTCTTGCCAGGCACAGTGGTGAGACTGACCGGCCTGTAGTTCCCCAGGTCTTCCTTTTTTCCCTTTTTTGAAAATGGGGGTTATGTTTCCCCTTTTCCAGTCAGCAGGAACTTCACCAGACTGCTACAACTTTTCAAATATAATGGAAAGCGGCTTGGTGACTTCATCTGTCATGTGTTTTGCAACAGTCTTTCTAATCAAAACTGTTAAAAAGATGATAGAAAGCCCTTTTGTTTAAAAAGTAATTTTCTAAGCTGTTTAAGTATTCACCTCTAAGAAAAACACCGCATGTCAAATTTTTCCAGCTCTTTTAGTGGTAATTTCACGTTCAGGAAAAATCCCAGTTACATCAAAAAAGAGAAGGATCAGACATAAAAGGAATAATACAGGACTAAACCAGAAGACAATTTCAGAACTTTACTTTCATTTTTTCTCTAAGATCAAACCTACTGTTACAGAACTGAACTAGTAACTTTACACAATTATTTAATAATCCTCATTATTTCTGTCCACTTCTCCACCACCCACATACTGGAAATGTAATGGGCCATACTTGGCCACTCTGAAATCAGACTTTCCCTCTGTCTCAGAGATCTTACTATCTAGAAAAATAGGGAAAATATTCTACAAAGAAAAGAAATATTTTTCCAACAAAAATATATTAACCTATATCAGTTTTTTAACGGATTATTAGATCCTTTGTACACCTCCTCAGAAGATATTTCTTTCCCTCAAATAAAACATTAGATCACTTGTTCAGTTTAGCACTGACTCAAGAGAGAAAAGCCCTGCATCTGGACTGAATCATCAGTTATATTTCCCGTAGGAATTTCATGTGGAGGAGGGGAGGAGAATCTGTTCATACAAGTACACTAGCGTAACACTAACCAGCTTGTGAGACTCCTGCAATCACATCTTGAGATAGTACAGTTGCAGGTAAATAAAGGAAAAAAAAATAAAGGAAAAACTCAGCGTGTGTTTGTATTTCATAGACAACATCAATTTTCTAGGATCTTTAAAAGCCTATGCTTAAGAAGAGAACTTTCTGTATGTTAAGACAGAAAACGCAAGTATGACTACATTAAGAAAAAAAAAGTGGTAACCATGCTAAAAAGTTAGAATGAAAAAACTGGGAAAGTCTAGTCATGTTAACTCAGGGCAGAGCACTGTTTTCCTAAAGCTATACTGGTTCCAGGACCAAGTTAGAATACTTTTCCTTGTGAAACGGTTTAAAAATAATCAGCACACCTGATGACTAACTTTGTGAAATGAAGCAGTAACTTAAACTAGTTCCTACAGCTATTTAAATAGAAGCTTTCTCCTCTACCATTTTTTTTCCTGCCTTGCACTACTACTGCTCATTGCAGTGATGTGGGGTTACAACACTGTTTCTCACAACTGGACCGTGGGCTGCCTATGTGGGGGTGTTAAAGCACTGCTTGTTTATTCTGGCTACTTCATAAAAAGCAACCCAAAACTTATCACCAGTATTTTCAAGATCTGGAGTATATCAAGTACTCCAAATTCAATTTGATATAAGTAATGCTTTAGCACGTGCCCTTTCATTCTATATGCAGTACAATTATTTCAAGTTGTACAGATTTGACGTTTGTTACTTGCTGATGATGCCAAGAAACTGTCATGTCCCCAAATTACTTATGAATTAATATACAATTTTGAATACATTTTTAGTAACAACATGACTATAATAGAAGCCAGCTATTCCAGAGCTGTTCTTTTCTACTATCCAGTTCTTGTTCACCTTTTTCATAGTTCTTCTTTAACTCTTTCACAACCAGCATTTCCTGTTATCTTGGAAATAATACCCTAGGTTTTACAACATGGTGAATCTAGACTGCTTCGATATGGACCATGAGCAGGGAAAGCAAAGAGGAGGATGAAAAAGCAGCTACTATCTGCATTTGTATGAACAAATCCTTTGCAGAAGTGGCCAGACACTTCTTGCAAGTGTAATTATTCACGTTAGTCAGTGAGGTGTGCTAGGCCAACCCAATATTAGAAGTAAGGAATTTCTTACTTCCAAAATCATGGAATCACAGAATTTCAGAGTTGGAAGGGACCTCTAGAGATCATCTAGTCCAACCCCCCTGCCAAAGCAGGATAGCCCAGAGCACTTTACTCAGGACTGCATCCAGACAGGGCTTGGACATCTCCAGAGAAGGGGATTCCATGCTCTCCCTGGGCAGCCTGTCCCAGTGCTCTGTCACCCTCACCATAAAGATGTTTTTTCTCATATTTGATCGAACTTCCTCTGTTCCAGCTTGTGCCCGTTACCCCTTGTCCTGTTACTGGGAACCACTGAAAAGAGCCTGGCTCCATCCTCCTTAAACCACCCTTTAGATACTTATAAACATTAATCAGGTCTCCCCTCAGCCTTCTCTTCTCCAGGCTAAAGAGTCCCAGCTCTCTCAGCCTTTCCTCGGAAGGGAGATGCTCGAATCCCTCCACTATCTTTGCTGCCCTTCGCTGGACTCGCTCCAGTAGCTCCCTGTCTCTCTTGAACTGGGGAGCCCAGAACTGGACCCAGTATTCCAGCTGTGGCCTCACCAGTGCAGAGCAGAGGGGGAGAATGACCTCCCTTGACCTGCTGGCCACACTCTTCCCTGTGCAGCCCAGAATTCCATTGCCCTTCTTGGCGACAAGGGCACATTGCTGACTCGTGGATAATTTACTGTCCACCAAGACCCCCAGATCCTTTTCTTCAGAACTGCTTCCCAGCAGGTCCCCCCCTAACCTCTACTGGTGCCTGACATTCTTCCTCCCCAGGTGCCAGACCTTGCACTTGCTTTTGTTGAACCTCATTAGGTTCTTCTCTGTCCAGCTCTCCAGTCTGTCCAGGTCACGCTGGGTGGCAGCACGGCCCTCGGGGGTGTCAGCCACCCCTCCCAGTTTGGTACCATCAGCAAACTTGCTGAGGATGCACTCTGTCCTGTCGTCCAGGTCAAAAGCTTGACAGCTGCTAAAAAAAATTATGCAAAGTAATGATGGAGTTAAAATAAACCACATTAAACCACTGTGTAACCACTCATGCAGAATTACAGTGGGCTTTACTAGGCTTTTTTTAATTTGTGTGCTTCTACAATGCCTTGAAGGCAAGACAACTCCATCTGCATTTCACATCAGCTCTCCCGCAGGAGCAGGTAGCAGTCTACTGGTCTGCTGCTGGAGACGGGCAAGAGAATCTGTTTCGAGAAGTGCAGATGCCAGGGTGGGCAGTAAGCAAACCAGGGTGGTCCAAGCTGTGATGCTGTGAGTATTCCTAAAAGCAGACGCTTAACACACTTTTGACTCTGCTACTGAAGATTTAGGCACCTGCGGATTTATGGTCCCTCCAGGGTTAGCTGGCTGCCGAGTTGGGGCGTTCTTTTGTTTGTCTGAATTGTGAACATGGTCAGATTTTTTTAAGGTATGTCCTATTCACAGATTGGTTTTTAAGAAATATTTCCCCATCTGTTTTACCTCACATACACTTTTTTTTTTTTTGGTGAGAAAATGAACAAAAAGTGTCTGTAAAGTTCTCTGAAGTTCTACTGTATATGTATAATACAATATAATAGTACGTCTCACTGCTTATTCTTTACATGGCACTCACATAGAACTTGCAGTTTCTGTAGGAAACACGTAAAAAATGATGACTGCTTGCAACTGAAGATGAAGTAAAACAGGAAATTTGCAGAAAAATTCTTGAAGCAGACCAAATTAAAAAAAATAAAATCCCCATGACTAGTACTTGTGATGCAATCACAACTCTTTGTTAATAAAAAAAGAAAATTGCTGAGAAGTCAGTGACTTAAAGGAAATCCCTTCAGGCTACCAGTTTGACGTGCATATGCCAGTCTTGATTCTCTTTGGCTACCTTCTGGATTTATTAAAACTAAATAATTTTTTTTGTATGATATTCCTGACTACAAGGGTTTGTCGGGAAGGGAGGGAGGACGGATCTGCTACACAATCAGTCCAGTCTGTCTGTAACCAGAAAGTTTTACTAGTGACGTAGAAGGTGGTTTAGTACAACTGTTTCTATGTGGCAGAGACTTCGGCTGGAGTAAGAGCTGCTTTTTAGAGTTTAACCTCTTCCAAAACAACATAAGAGATGCTCTTTTACCAGTCTGGCTTTTCAGATAAGTGGCATGCTTAGAAAACATCCCTCATGTGTTAACAGAACATGGGATAAAATGCTTTCCAGTGAAGAACTCTGTTCATGTTTTGACTACACGGAGTAGTATAAAGCTGGGCATTTCTCTTTTGTTTTTATCTGGATTACTGTATGGAAAAAAACCTCAAGCATATAGGCCCGACCCTTTAAGTAATCCCTCCTGCTTCTGAGCTCGCTTATCTCCTGTGCAGACACCCCAGAGCAACGCAACTTTTCCATCCTCCCCCAAGTCACCCGGGTGGAAAATCCCCCCCAGGTCCCGGTGGGGCCCGTGCCCGGGAGGACACGCTCCGGGCGGGCCTATGTGGCAGCCGAGGGGACACCGTGCCACCGACTAAAAAGCGTTTTCTTTTCAGTCCTTCGCTGACACTTGCCCATCTCTGAAGTGAGGCAGAACGGGACGCCTGCGGCGGCATCCCTACAAAAACAGCGACGAGTGCACGGAAGACGTGTAAAGGAACCAACCTCACGGCGGACCGTCCCTGCCCGCAGCTCCCTCCCGCCCGGCCCGGCGGCCGCGGGGCACCCGCCGNGCCTGGGCCTGGGCCCCTCGGGTTCTGTTTGCCAAACAGCTCGGGTTTAAGCCCAAATTTCTCATGTTGGCCGAGAGTCATGGTTCATGCCGTTCTGGGGAGGAGTACAGGCAATCAGCAGTGCGCGCAAAGGTTTCATTTTACAAAAACATCTTGACAAAAATTGAAGGCTAGGGTTTTTAGGTTTTCAGTTTCGTTACTTTTTTGTTTTTTCTCTTTAGACGTCTTTTCCCACCTCTGCCATGGCACAGGACACACATACAAAGGATTAACAAACAGGTTTGATGGTGCTGGGACATCAGAGGAACACTTGGTGATACCAGGCTAAAGCCGATGAATAAAGGTAACCTCGTAGTTCAGCAACTTTCTTATAAGCTATAAATCGGTAGTGCCATTAGTATAAGACAGCATGAATGACAGGAGAAGTTATGAGTTTCACAGCTGGTTGGTTAAGAGTAAGGCAGGTACCTAGGAACGGGAACAGACTGAAGAAACTGACCACCAAAGCATACTGCAAGCCAAAGAACCGTATGTGGTTAGATCCACTGAGTTCACCAAGCAATCACCACAAGTTTTGGGGTCCACGACCACTGAGGGCCACCAGAGGGACCACCATGACTCAACCACGCATGGTCTATAGGAGGGGACTATGTAAATAAGTTCCCAGAATTTGAGTGAATATGTATATTTGAGTGAATCCAGGAAATCAAAATGCATCGGTATGTGATAGCCTAATAAAAACTGTGTTTTGTTTAACATATGGTATGCACACTAGGAGGAACAATCCCCCATGCATCCAGTGCTGCAATAAAGAAAGCCTACCTTCTAAAACTCAAAACAAGTCTTAGAGGGTTTCCCTTTAACCGGATTTTCCAGTAACATTGGATGCACAGAAACAGCACAACTGGCAACAAGAGCTGTAAAGTAAGTCTAAAGTATGAAGCAAAGCAAAATAATTTAAATTTTAAAATGTTATTGTTACAAGCAAACCTTCATCTACTTAAATTTAACAGTGTTCAGAGTAAAAAAATCAATTAAAAAAAAAAAAAAGGGTCTTAATGACCACAGGTAGTCACTTTTAAGGCTACGAATGAACGGCTTATCTGCACTGAAAATGCCCAAAGAGCCCGTTCCTATGTGTGGTGTCCAAACATGTATTCCTCAGGTTCAGTCCCTCATAAACTTCTATGTTAGGAATCGCTTTTCTCACTCTAAACAGAATTAAAGGATATTCTGTTTGCAGAATGCAAGCAAACATATAGAATATAAATAAACATACCAAATGTAAATGTAAATAAATTGATTTAAAAAAAAAAAAGGCCTTTTGCTAGACCTTGCATAAAATGAGATGATGTAGAAGCACTACTGTGGATCCCTTTATCACCAGGGTAGGATTTTTTTACTAAGCGGCTCCTGTGGAGGGAAGCGCCAGTTGTACTACTTAGTGCAATAAACACATGGGTGTTGGACCTGTGGTCGTGAAGAAGGTGCAAGAGGCCACTGCTGACAGTGTGATCCCAAATCTCCTGGGATCATTTACCCGCTGTGCAAGCCAAAAAAACACAGAGTCAAGGTATTAGCTATTTATTAGCAGTTCTGCACAGAAAAGGGTGCTAGGAGATATTTCTGCAAAGCTAGCACACCCAGCATCGAAACAGTTATTCATTTATACATTGTAAATTAGCATAGTTAACAAAGTCATCAGCTTTTTCCTGGTGCTCATATTTCTGTATCTTGAAGATGCTTGGCGTAAAATGTCCTTGTCTTCAACTAAAGGTAATTTTACTGCGCAGGCTCAGTGGGTGAGGGTCTTTAAGTGGAGGCGGGTATCCTAACTTCTAGAGGAGTGGTTTTCATATTATAATTGGTCAAGGTCACCTGAAGGACACATTTCATGCAGTATAGCCAAGTTTCTTAGGCAATCAGCCTGCTAAAGTTTCTCATACCTGGTTTTAGTTCTGATCGTTCCTTCTATGCCATTGTCTTGTCAAGAATCATTTGCCCAGATGATTTACAGAGTTACAACCATAGAGGTTTCGGTATCAAAAGGAGGCGTGCACACATGGCCGTCCTCACATTATAGCCGTGGTGCTTGGGAGTCATCCTGAGTCTCGCAGACACGCCCCAAGGCCGTGCCTGTCTGCAGGGAGGGAGCAGCAGGTCCTTCTGCTGGATGCGTCAGAGGGTTGGATGTGAGGTCTTGGGCAGCAGTGTACCCTAAAAAGTGGGTCTGCCCGAAAACGCAGGCTCAGGCTTAAGGATTGTGACACGGCAAATAAAAATCTCTACTATATACCATATTGCCACAGCTTTTTCCATGCGGCAGATGGGCACACCTCTCTAACACACCATAGCTACTGAGCAGCTATGAGAGCAGAATTGTGGCAGCCACCTTAACGTTTTCTGAGTCCCTGTGACTGTTCAGTCCTTTGGAGTTTCTGCAGTGGGGTTTGGTAGAAATTAATGTTCCCCTTGGCATTAAACTGCACTGACTTCTTCTAGATGACTCTCTGTTTTGAGTTCACAGTGATTTTTCACTAAAACAGACTTAATTGGTGACTGAATCCATTTTTAGAGTCGATGCAGAAGCATATGAACAAACAGATGTGGCTAAGCACAAATTAAGCACAAGTTAGGCTTCCATTTTTAATACTAAAGGTCACATTTAACTGTACTCGGGAGGGTGTTGAACTGATCATTAACTTCAGTCTCATAAAGCTCCCTTGACACAGTGTACGCTCGCAAGTGACTCTCTTCACAAATGGCACAGCAAACATTTATTTAATTTGACTTTATAGGAAATCCTCATGTATCTTGGTTCTTAGTGTGCTCCTCTGCCTCTCTTTAGTACAGTGGGCTAGAAAACACTTATTTAAATAAAAAATATTCAAATTAAAAAAAATTCTTCAAATAAAGTTTTGTTACTATAGTCCACAGAAAATGGAAGAAAATATGTATTATGAGAGCAAAGATATATTTGTATCTCTTGTTATGCTGAGGAGAAAACACAGTAGAAGGAGAAGAATGGACATAAGCTGCAAAAAATGTTTGTTGCACTGTTTTGAACTGGTGCTATGCTGAACTCTCACCTGCAATGTTTCCCGTGGATAGGAATATCACGGTAATTGCTCAGGTGCTGTTACGGCTCTCCAGGGTGGGCGCAATTATTTTGTCAAAGGATAAGCACAATCAGAGGTGGCGCTGGGGCACGTTGAAGTACAGCTACAAACCACACTATGCTGTCACTTCTTAACAAGTCCAAGGCTGGAAAAAGCACAATGCTTTCCTTAGGTTTGAGGGTTTTAGTAGCCAAACTTCAGTAACGCACTCAACCAGGCTAGCCTTTATCAGACACATTGCCAGTTATTAACAGTCATTAAACATGCTTGGGCCGTAATGGCCACAGTGTTTGGACCCCAAGAAAAGCTGGTCAGAATCCCCTCTGGTTGCAAGTCTCCAGTGATATTTTCAGAGATACTGCCATGTTTTTAATTGCCCCATTTTCACCTTCTGTGTCTCTTTGCAAATGCATTTGGATAAACTCGTTTGGCAGTTGTAACGGTTTGATTCACTCTAGTGAAAATATCCAACCCTTAGTCCTACAAATCAGACAAGATCTGCTCTCTGTAGGTGACACTTGGGAGTGATAGCGCTGAGTTATTTCTTCTCTGTGCTAACTCACGTTTGTGCTGCGCAGTCACATGCCAAAGAGATCTGTGAGGACAGGACCTGTTGTTAATCTTAAGGGGAATGGCTGTAACTTTGGTGGAACTGAACAGGCTTAGTTTAAGCTTGTGAAATGGCCCGTGGGCCAGGGCTCACATACAGTCTGGAACAGTCAATTCTATGTTGGATCTTTATATCATCATGCTTGTCAGCCAAGCATCATTTTTTTTAACAATAAATTTTCCTGTTATCCAGCCTTTGACTTAGTTCTGATGGGTGAATGTGAAAATAAATAAATCAATCTATATTTTGCTGCTTACAAAGAGCAGCTCCCCAGGGTATAATAGCTGCAAACTGAAGCTGGTGGCAAGAGAGGGAATAGCCTGGGGATGAGATTGTTCTGCAGCTGTGGAATGAAGCAACAAGACAACACTGTGTGGTAGGTCATTCCTGTTTGTGCGCGAATTTGAGCACAGTCACTATAAAATGAGAACTCTGCAAGCGTTATCACATGAGCGTGAGTCAGGATTTTGGGTGAGCGTTATGCAGAGCAGATACTGGAGGGTCCTTGGGACCGCTGTCAGAACAGCCACTGAAACCAGGACGGAAATAGTACAAAAAAGGCCCGTTGCACTGCATCTTTGCGTCTCAGCCATGAAATTGATTTGGAGCCTGCATTAGTCTCTCAAGCCACTAATCATTATTAACTGTTTGGGGGTTTTTGCCCCTCAAAATTGCTGTGATGACTATGTTACAGGCACAGAATGAATCCAGAACACTAATGAATCCTAACTAGAAAGGACAACGTTACCCTTGTTCACTAAAATTTCAAGAGGGTTTTTTTGTTTGGTTTTGTGTAAGGATTTTTTGTTGGTTTTTCTTTTGTTCTGGTTTGGTTTTAATCTAGGGATTTGTTTCCTCTGAGTGAATATTATTTGTGTGGCGGAGGAGAGAATCTGAAGAAACCTAAAATAAAAAGTACATGGTACTACCTGGCATTTGTGGTCACTATAAAAACAAGTCATTATGCAAACTGGTACTTCCTAACTAGAGCACAAGTTTAAATAAACAAAATGGCATTTGGTATAAACTCTCTATGAGAAAAAAACAGATCACTCATTCAAAAATGTGGAATGAAGAAAGGATTTAAGGAGGAGGATACTGGGGTGAAGAAATGAGACTGCTTGAGCTATTTAACATGGAGATAGAGGCTGCAATTCCAAAACCGGTACTTTGCATCAGTTACAACAGCATTGTCTTTTCTAATCCTACCTCCCTTTGGCACATCCGATGTTTTTTTTTTTGCTGGCATCTAGATTTACATACAGGAAATTTTAGTTCCTTGCCCTGGCAGCTATTCTCAACAAACTCCCCTCCTTTTTATCTACTGTAAGGTATGTGTGGTTTTGGTTGTCTTGGGAAGAGGTGAACTTGTGTCATATCATTAAAACTACGTGGGGCAAAAGCACATTATTTTGTGCTGGTTTTTTCCTTTTTTTTGTTTCCTCTTATTCCTTCAAGCCTTGAACTACACTCTGCAGAAAATCATGGTGATTTAGAAATAATTTTAAAGGTAAATACTTAATTTAGGCAGTTCTTGCTCCAAATGCCTGACTGATTTTAATGAAAATAACATTTTAAAAAATAACCAGCTGTTATTACCTGATATCTTGTATGTTCCTGACTCCTGATAGGTGTGAACTCTAGGAAAGAAACTGACTTTTTATCTTTATATTTTCACCTGAATTATACATTTAGTTGCTTTCTTGTGGTGTCCTGTCATAATTTCCTGCCTGATGCTTGCTCTTTGTGTTTATGTGAAGTACTTGGGAGTTGGGAGAAGACAGACAAAAAGGAATTTCCATGATGCTCTCTATGGGTGACGAGACAGGATACGGTAGAGAGATATTCTCCACCTACGGGCGAGACACCTGTTCCACTTTCCCTTCTCAAAGAAAAATTGGTTGGGTAAAAAAAATCAAAGCATTAATTTGGAGAAAAAGCTAAGGAGATTTGAAGGGCCTGACAAACATCTAGGCTAGCATCTTCCCTGCATCTTCCATTCATCTCTCTAAAATCGGTCTTTGTTCCATGTGCCTCTGTCTGCTAGTTCCCAGCAAGGCAACCTGTTTAAAATAACTTCATAATGCCTGTGGAAATGGTGCTTTTTTCTGTTATGAATGGTGCCTGTATGGAATTACTTCTCCGCAGCTTGACATATCCAATGCTGTAAGTGACACTGCAAACTAATCTCCTGTAGATCGTTCTGTGCCTGGGGGTCTGATACATAATTTAGACATGACCTGTTGCGTACCCTGGCTCTTTGGTAGATCTATATTTAAATGCCACTATTAATTCCATAGAATCATAAGGTATTTTGCAATATTTATGTTACAAAATTACTGACATCCCAGAAACTGCGACTTAGTGTGGAGCAACATAGGTAGGTAGGGCTGGAAGGTCTGATATGACCATGGCTATCAAGCACATACACACTGCGAAAAAGTTTAAGTTGACTATCTGGACAAGGCTATGCGTTGGAGAGAAAGAGGAAGAAACAGACTTAAAACTGTTTCAGGTTATTGGCTGCAGCCTTTTCTAATACTAGAGATGGCTGTGGATGGAGGACTTGGTTGGGCACACTCACTGGAAGGTATTTAGATGCTGAAACTTGTCAAAGAAAAGTTTTGATTTGAGAATTAGCTGTAGCACTATGTCGTACTATGGCCACACAATCAGAGAAGCAGGCCACTAGAGTATTTTTAGGGGCTGTAACAAGTGTCTGGGTAAGAGGGGTTTACATTTCTGGGTGTGTAATGTTGGTGTGACAGAGCAGCTTTCTGTATTGTGGGCAGATAACTAATCCTCTGCTACTTCAGAAACCATTTAATGAACAATTACCATTCCTAACGCAGGGGTAAGGAAGTTTATTGAATCCACTATGTAATAGCCTACATGCATTGAAAGCATCTGGAATTGCTCTGGAAAAACTTAAATTGTAGGCTTGCTTGGCAGCCTCCAGGAATCGAGGACACATGGATGGTTATGACGATGTCAAAGTTCTGAAAGTGATCTGAATATTTTGATTTACTACGAGCTTTCATGAAAAATCAATGATTGAGGCAAGTGGTGGTGCCGTTCACTTCTAGTCAGTAGCTTCTGGAAGGACATTATGCCTATTGCCATAGAACTGGTTGTGGGCTTAATGTGTGGATCACATAGGGAAATATCTGGCCTCTCTTATTCTGCAGACCAGATTCAGCGATCACAATTGTCCATTTTGGATTTAAAATTTGTGAAACTAGTGACTAAGAATATTCTTTTGCTTAAGATGTGCTGGCTTGCTTGGCACACACCTACTTGAAACAGACTTTGAGAAGGTTTCAAGCAGCATTGGACTCAGGCCAGAAGGAAATGAGTAAGCTCCTACCTAGAAATATGCAGAAACATCTACGCAAATGGTTTAGCATTAAAACAGGGATGCCTGGAGTTTGTGAAAATGTATATACAGTATATACAATTTAACAATACTCCTTTGGATTAATTTTTGGTGCATTTAGAAGTGTAAGGCAGTTAATTTTCACAGCAAAGAGCAAGTACTCCCCGTTGTGTAAATGGCTCTTCCACGCTGTAGTGCTTACTTCCCCTAGGCTTGCTGTCCTTCACGCACTAACACATTTCTGTGCAGTGCATTGTGTTCACAGCATGCATCAAATTAGCTGTGCACTCAAATAAACCTCTTCACTGCTCTATTCTGCATTGTGCAAACAGATGCTGTCATACTATGAAGTGCTTTGCATTGTTTATTTAAGCAGCCAGCGTGACTGTAGTACAGATGTTAGCTGGACTGTGCCTGACAGGGTGGCTTTCGGGAGGAGAGGGCCCTGGTGGCCTTGGCTGCCCACGACGGGAGGTGGCTGGGGTGCTGCGTTGCACTGATGAAGTGTCCAGAAGTGGCAGCCTCTCATCTGAACGTGGAGCCCGAAGCAGCGGCACAGCCACGCATTATCTGGAAACCAGAGAAATCTGCACAGGGCTGACATCGCATATCAGTGTGCCGTCTAATTGCCAACCGTGTGTACATAGATGACTGCACACTCCCCTAGCCCAGCCCATGGAACAAAAAACTGCACTTTATAAAAATTATTGGCATTCCTCCCTGGGGAGTCTGTTGATCCTTTTTTTTTTCTTCAGATGATGACAGCCAGCCAGGTTGTCAGGTGGTTCTGCCCTTCTCTCATTGCAGAGCACATTTCCTGAGGAGATCTGGCACTTTTGGCTTCATCTTTCTGTTAACTCCATCCTGGAAAGACTGCTTCAGTGTGGGCTGACACTGCTGCATCTGACGGTCCTGCAAGGGGACAGGACTCACTCTTCATGAAGCATTACCACAATGCTATCTGAGAAACTAGTTTCAGCCTTTTATTTAAAATAGGAAATGAATGTCAAAAGTATGGATAGAACAGACTCAATAAGAGGAAATAAAGCTCCTATTTTTATCCTCAGTCTTAGGCACTTCATAACTTTTACATTGTCAGGCTGAAATAGCTTAGCGTAGTCTATTTCTATATATTTATTTCTCCATCTTGAAGTGCCAGTAAAATCACTGCACCTTTTTATAATCACAGCATGTATCTGTGTATTTATCCATTTCTACAATTAGAGCACACATGATTTTTTTTTTGCAAAAGTTGTTGTGAAAAATTGCATAGCTGAAATGAGATGGGATATACAGTTGCAAGTTTGGCATTGTGAGTCTGGTCTAAAAGTTCTGGTGAGCTTGAACATTGTCTTTATTAAAACCGTTCGTGATGTGTACTCTGATTAATGATTTATCTTAGCTGGTAAAGTACCTAGCTAAGAAAAACAGGCTTGCATGCATCTAAAGCTGCGTAACTTAACTGCATGCTGCAAGTATACAAATAACAGATTTAAGAGGTGGTGCTGTGGTTTTAGAGGGCATACAGGTAATTGATGTCTAGATAATGAGTGGGAGATCAGGCATCGGTTGCAACTTCATTTCTAAACTCTGTTGTCTGGCCAACAGAATATTCTTCTTCATTAATTATTTTGGGTAGATTTTATTACATGAAATAGATGGAGAATGATTTAAAAACCTCTACCTGCAAGGTCCGGGAAATAATGTTTATTTTGAAAGGTTCATCTTAAGATTTTTCGTCAAATGTATACTCAGTGATAGGTCAGAGAAGATGCATTATCAGTGGTACGTTACAGAATGACGAGTTTAAAGAAGAAGCAAGCCTAATGTATTTTCCAGATGTTGTGAGCAGAGGTGCTCCAGTGCTGTGGAAGAGAGAGCGGCAGGAGGTTATCTGTAAACATGAGCAAAGAATGCAGATGTTTGACATGCGAGGCCCTCATACAGGTTTAAATCTGCACTGAATGTTCTTACATAGCTTGTCAACAATGGGGTAAAAGAGAGAAGAATCGGGCCCAAGAGCTACTATTGGCAAAGGTGATTAAAAAAAGTTATCCAGTTAAATGAAAGGCCTCTGTATATGGAATTACTCCAAAGTGTAACAATGTGTGCTATTGAAGTGTAGTTAAAAAAAAAAAAAAAGAAAGAAAGAAAGAAAAAAGAAAAGGGAAAAAAAAGAGCTGTTCAAAGGGTTCTTTTGTATCACAGACTCATGTTTTTAGGAGTAGATCCCAGCTCACAAGATGTATGGGGAGAGTAGGGAGGGAGGAAGGAAGGAGAAAATAAAATGTTCCTGCAAGGGAGAGCACCAGCTCCAGGGGTGTCACTGCAGCGGGGAGGGTCCTGTGGCCCTGTGGCACGACAAACGGGCCAGGGGAAAGAAACGAAGGACAGAAAAGGAGACTCCCTTGCTGAGGCCCAGCCCAACCCCATTCATTATGTATTTTATTAATTTTACTGTCTTTTAAAAGACATGGTAGATATCCCATCTGTGCAGCAGTCCGTCCGTGCCTGCGGAGCCCTTGGGCTGCAGTGGGAGGGTGACTGCGCAGGGCTGCGCAGGACGGGCGGCCTCAGCCTCCTGAGGCTTGTTTGGACCCTCCTAAGGCTGAGTTCAAGACCCACTGTGTGCAATGGGGTAAATTTATGTGCATTACATGTGCACCTAAATACCGCAAAATCAGTTTGTTAGTGTGACTAGTGTATGCAATGAGGGAGACCACGTATCTCAAGAGTGCAAGCCGTGAGACTGTTTTTGTCCTCTAGTAAGAGTGCCTAGTTAAGGTTGGTTTTCCTAGGATTTCTGGAAGTTGTATGTTTCTAGATTCTTAGGATAATTCAGGTTGGAAGAGACATCAGGAGGTAGTTAGTGTCACCTTTTGCTCCAAGTAGGCTTGGCTGTGAGGTCAGATCTCAGGCTTTAGAGGCTTTAAAGTCTTAGGGCTTTACCTCAGCCTAGTTTTGAAAACCTCCAAAGTTGGAGACCCTCTGGGCAACCACTTCAATTGCTTGTCCTCATGGTGAAAAAGTTATTTCTAGTGTCTAGTCTGAATCTTTCTTGTTTCAACTAACGACTGTTATCTCTCATCCTCCCATGAGGCACCACGGTGAAGATCCCAGCTGTGTCTCCTTGGTGGGCTCTTTGTAGGTGTTGGAGGGCTGCTTCTGAGCTCATGCTCATCAGCCTGTAAGTAGGTTTTGTGTTAGTTTCTTTGTCATTATAATGTTCCAATATATAAATTTACAAACATCAATTTGCATCCCTTTCATGTTGTTCTTTTGCTGGGTTCATAGGCAGAAGTTTTTTTGAAAGCCAGGAATCTGACGGTGTGTGTTTGAGGAAACCACATGAAATCTTTAGGTCTGGATCATTTAAAATGATGCCTGCTCAATTTGATCGCTTTTCATTACTGAGACAGTTTAAAGTAGCAAGAGGAAAATTCCATCTCAAATGTATATTTCAATGCCAGAAATCACTATTGTGATCATTTTGTTTGAATTTCACTCAGCACCACTTACGGTTTGCCCAGTAGCTTGTCGTTGAACCAGAGCATATATTTTAGAAAGACGCTTGGTTTTGTTTAAGTCATTGGCATTGCTTTTAAAACTGTCATTGAAGGTACTTGGCAGCTTGGGGATGTAGTAAACAATCAGCCTATAGACTAGACTGGGATGGAACCATTAAATATGATACAGGATTTTTTTTAATCGACTTAGACTTCAAAGCACTGAGTGCCTTCAGCAGAACTTGTACACGCTTTCAGTCCACCTGTGATCTTCATTCCCCTCTGCAGTTACGCTGAGTGTTGCTGGCTGTCTGTAGAAACACAAATTTATGTTGGTGTCTTACTGGCAGACTGTCAGAAATACATTGCAAATGTTTTTTTCTCTTGGTTCCTATCTTCAAGAATACTTATATATGTAAGCAAATTGTTCTTTAGAGACCTGTTGTCTAAAGAAAGCAGCGCCATCTGGCTTTTTATTTCTTCTATCGACTGGATATTTGATGCAGTATATCAAAAAAATTTCCTATATAGCCAGTTCACTAGCACTGTGTTGCCATGTTTTCATTTCATTAGGTGCTTATGCTTGCAATTATTTCCTGCTGCTGGCTTTTCTTCTGTTTGTTGAGTGACTTTTGTATTCTTATTAAATCCTGATGGTTGCGCTAGGTGTGAATAATCATCTCTGACTTAGAATATAATAATCAGGGAACTAAACTGTAAGTCATTAATAGATGACAAAGTAAAGAAAAAAGCTATCAAGAACTTCATAATGTCAGTCGGTCGCATAGCCCACAGATACAAAAACATCTTTGTGGTTGCAGACTATTCGTAGTGATTAATTGGTATCTGCTTTTGCTGTAAGCTTTGTGCAGAGCTTACATGGAATGTGAGTTGAGGGTAACTAACTGCCCCATTAGGATGCATATTTTACTTTTTGAACTTTGTCTGCTGTGTCATTTCTGCCATCTGCTGAACTGCCCTGCAAACAGCTCTGTTTAGCGCTCACATTACTCATATGAAGAAGGTGAGCATCGGTCCAGTGTTGCAAACACAAATACTGAGGAAATGAACCAGAACTGATAAATAATGTTTTAAATGGGACATAGATAGATGGGGTTTAGATCCAAAAATGTGATTTTTAATGTGCCTGTCGAGTTGGAGATTAAAATCGATAGTTGTGCTTCTACCTAAAGTTGAGAACAGCTCGCGTTGAGGATCGTAATGCTGAAACCGGACTGAAATCTAAAGGCTGGTTAATTCATCTCCCCGAGGGCTCTGAGGATGGATCTCTGTTCCCCATCAACCCCAGGGCATGTGATGTGCAGTTTGTATTAACAAGACTGGGATCCCTCTAGAGTGCAGGGGTAAGGTGCTACTTCACTTTAAAACATGGTCCTGATAGGAGGCAAGTTGGTTGTTCTAGATAAAAACTTGGAGTTATGCCCAGAAGTGGGAGGTCCAAGGTCTAAGCCCAGCATGGAGCTGCTCAGTGGGTGCTTTGGGGAGCAAAGGGAAAGCCAAGCCCAAATCACATTTTCCCTGATCAGCAAATGTTCCCAGCAGTGGTGACATGACTTCAGCGTGAGAGGTCGGAGCCGCCAGCTGGCGTAATGCGAAAGCCGCTGTTACAGGGCTCGGGGCACAGGTTTGAACCTCTTCTTCTTCCTGGGAAAGGGACTGAACACAGTGGTGTCCTCTAACTACACTGCTACAGTTTAAAAGGGAAAAATCCTTCGTGCTTCTGTATTTCAGAATAAAGAATTTCACCCATCTCTGTGGGGGGAAAAAAAAGCATTCTGGTGTCTAGGCTGTGGATCTTAAATGACATTGGGTGACTTCTCACACTGTCTGAGGACATAAGGAGGAAAAGTTGCTAGTTCAAACCATTTGCAAGCCAGGTGTACTAATGAGAGTACCTAAAGGCATACTCAAAGGAAATCCAGCATGGTGGCTGCTTTAAATCCTGTTTTGATAGACCAGGTAGGTACCAAACACAGTATTCCCAGATTTGCTTTGGGATCAGGTGCTTCAGGATGAAGTACTGCTGAATGTAAGTTGTGTACTGGATCCAGTTCCCAAGGGACCTTCAAGTGACAGGCTACATCCCTGCTTGGAGCAGGATCCAGGTGCCCTCATCGGCAGGGCTGTGCTCTGGCAGCCTCCAAAATTCCAGGGAAGGCTGTTTTTAAGCCATGGATGCAGACAGAATTTCATCTTTTGGGCTAGATCTGTTGCTGTTGTATGACTCTCTGTGAATCGCCTCTGCAGTGCAGCTGGTTGCCAGGGTGCCTAACTGTGAAGACCTAAATCTACCAGTCAGCATGATGGATCGTAAAAGCGTTACAACAAAAGAGGAAGTCATTAGTCCCTTCTGAGGATTTCCTTCTTGAACACCAAATCATTTTTCTGACTTCCTAAGCAGGCAGAAGGAGCGAGATATGAATTTATCTTTCTCTCTGGCATTGCCTTTCAGCAGGATTGATACACAAACAAGAGGTAATCAATGGCTGAGAGACAGGAAACATTCTAATGCTGGGGCCAGGGCAACTGCGGTTTGGATATTGCTGTGTGCTGCATTTCTAGGCACTTGGGTTTTATTTCAGAAGAGAAACCCTAATGGCAGTATGTAAGAATAATGGATGCTCACACTGACACACTGGGCAATCTCAGAACCTTTATAAAGGCATCACTATTAGAGACTCAAAGTACAGAACAGTAATTCTGAAATGGTTAAAAAAGAAAAGTATGACCAAGTAGGGGTTTCTGGAGGAAGACAGAAATAACCAGCTTCATGTTTTGGGGAAAAGAAAACACAGAGTCTCAGCCTAGCATAGAAACACTGCATTTTTTTCAATCCATGGCCTATAAAGATGAATCAGAAAAATGAGAAGGAAACCTGTATCAGGACTCCTTAGCCTGGCTGCACCATGCACTGGTCACCATGTTCTAAAGCCCTAGTTCATAGTATGGTATACACATTTAAATTATTTTGAGCAATTATGTTTAATCACTTTCTTGATAAGTTACATTGCAAATTTGCTCAGCAAATGCTTCTGCAATGGTCCTGGCTGTATCAGAAGTGAAACATTATTTTTTACTCTGAACATATACCTTCTTAAGCAACTGCTGCCAGGATAAACACAAAATGTGAGAAATAAAAGTGCTCTGACGTACTTAATTGCTACTGGTCTGTCACTTACCTACTTAGAAATGCGTTACTGTAAAACCTCGCAAACCTAGCATGAGGGTGGGATGCAAGTGCTTAAAACTGGTGCTGTTTTCCAAACCAGTCGACTGGAAATACTGTAGGAAAACTCAGGATTCAAATTCATCCCCATTTGAGGGATGCCTATTTCTGATCATAAGTATGTTCCAAAAATTTCTTGCCTTAAAGCATAAAAAAAGAACAGAATTCAAACTCCAGAAAGCTTCAAACTTGAGGCCTTTATGTTAGATCCATTTGCAGTAACAAAGCCCACATGCTTCAGAGACCAAGATGAGCTTAAACACCCTGGTTCAAAAAAATCACTAAGTTTTTAAGTGTTCTTAACTCTTTTTCAGAGTAGACATTTTTTTTATTTTGGTGACGGCTTAGAAGCGGCTGTATAATATGATAAAATATAAGAGGTATGTGCATGAGCTAGCATGTGGAAAGATCCATCTTGTTCTGTTCTTCCAGGACAACAAGGTCATTAGGAAAGTGAATGAGATGTTTGTGTCCGTTGTCACTGGGAGAGGTGAGACCAATGTGCTCTCAAAGTGGCTTTCCAGGAACTGAACATCCTTTGGTAACTCGAGGGCAAAGTCTGAAGATGAGGTCACGATTTTAATCCTTCCCACACTTGCAACACCCTGCCACCAGGTGGGATTTATCCAAGTCATAAAGAAAACTATGCAAAATAGAGATTGCCACTATTATATGTGATGAATTATTGGAAACCAGCCCCTAGGATTTTTTTGTTGCTATTGAAATTGATCCATTTTATTAAAGGAAATTTAATCCAATAAGTATATTCAAAGCTTATCTGTCAGTTTATCTGACTATCTCCCCAATAATATGTTTTCTTCTTTCCCCCCCTTTTTTTTTTAATAAATCCATCATAAGCAGAAAGGAAAGGGTATCTTTGATCAGTGGCCTGAGTAAGTTTGTTCAGGATACAAAAAACATGCTTAGATTACCATGTCGTAGTAATGATCCCAAGAAATTATTTGCTTTGCTTTTAAATAGTGTACCTCACTGTAGACAATATTACTGTCCATTCAGGAAATTAATTGAAAGTATAATTAAGGACAGTTACACAAGACTTGTAAAAAATATATCCCCCTAGAGCCCAACCAGCACAACTTAACCAAGAATATGTTGCAGTTCCTTAACCTGTTTTGATTCTTTGAAAGGATTTGCAAAAAGCTGATTAGTTTAACTTACATTTTTCACAAAGCTTTTAACAAAGATATCTCTTAAACCTCGCAAGTAATTGGAGGAAGGAGCTGAATTGCATCACGAGTTAAACCCTGGTTAAGCAGCTGGAAACAAGAAAGCAATAAAAGTGTTTTGGTAGGGGGCTCTGCGCCAGTGCTGGGGTCCCGGACACTGGCAGCCTTGGGAAGGGCATGGGGGAGGCTGCGCCGTCTGCCCAAAGCGCCTTTCCCGCATCCCTGTGCTGGGAGTGAGTGTGTCCCTTTGGGATGTGGGGCAAGCTCTGCGGCAGAGCGTGTGAGGCGTTCCCTCTGCTGTCACCTTTCGCGCTGTCCCTTCAGATGGGCTGTGGATAACGAGGACAATAAGGTGCCTGTCTGCGGAGGCCATCGGATACCTTGATATGGCTGCCCCTGCCGAAGAGTCTGGATCTGCCCTGAAATGAGAAAGCTACTCTCGGTGTTTCCAGGATAAGTTAGAAGCCAGAAATTAAGAGTATGGTGAAACCTGCCTTCAGAAATTACTCAAAGGATACAAAAGGCTTCTTAATAAAGGTAAACCAGGCCTGTAGACAGTACATTTGAGGATACTTTGGGTTAGTCTTTCATAGTATGATTCTAGTATACACTTGTAGCTTTTGGACAGGTTTTCCTGTTATGCAGCTCTAGAGCCAGCAATTGAATTCAAAAAAAGGAGAGTAAGATTAAAAAAGTATTCTATCTCTCTGTGTATCTGTTCAGGTTTAGAGATACAGCTTTCTTTGCTTTAGAAGCTTAAGAGTATCTAGAGCCATTCTCTTCAAACACAATTCAGGATAATTTGCTGTGAAAAGCAGCTACACATAAATGGAAAGACCAACATCTGGGATGAGGAAAAGGTTCGGAGTGAGTGCAGACACGTTTAGCTTTGATAACACCATTTCTCACTTTGCTATTGTTTCATGGTGACAGTGATTTGAGAGGCACCCACACACACGACCGTGTATTACCCCACTAATATACATACTCAGACATGGCAAGGAGAGAGACATAAACTGTCTCCCCCACCCAATATTTATATCTTAGCTAGAAAATACTGTAATACAGAAAATAGCTGTGTATTCTGGCTGCCGGACAATATTCCTGGATCTGCTAATGCAATCCCACTGAAGCGGAGTAGTCATTCTGATGCATCTTTAAAGAGACTTTTGATTTTTAAAGTGAAATAACTCATGGGGAGGGAGCTGCTACCAACACAGTTTCCAAGCAGTAGATGTATGGGTGAGCATCTTGCTTATATTGCCTACGTACTCTGCATCTTTTATGATGATGGGAAGAGAACCTGTGTTTTCATGAGCTGATCCAAATCTTGCTGAAGCTGGAGGAATCCTGCAGTGAGCTTTTGCTGAATGTGTTGAACATGAACAAGACTGCAGTAAAAGATGTAAAATGGAAAGATCTCTTTTAAATAAATAAAAAAGACATTTGATACCTGCTGTATATTTTGCATGTTTTATCTCCTTTGCCGTACTCATTAATTGCCTTGCCTACTTCAGCTTTTCCAGGTCTCACTGTTTTAATTTATATCGAGTCTATAGTGTGGGTTTCTCTTCTTAGCTGGTAGTCTTTTGTAGGAATTAATTGCACTAGCAGGAGAGAGAATCTGTCCGGTTTCAGAATAAAAATATACTGCCTGTATCGAATGTCCCATCTACCTTCACGGCCTAACTGGAAAAAAACAAATTTAAAGTCTGTGTTGCTGTATTTTTTTGTTTTGTTGAGGTTTTTTGTGGGTGGGGGTTTTTTTGTTTGTTTTATGTTTTTGGTGTGTATGTGGTTTCTTGTTGTTTGTTTTTTGTTTTTTGTTTTTTTTTTAACGTGATGGTACTTCTGTAGAGCATCTGTCTTGTTTTCTCCAGCTCCCTCCTTGCCACTCACTGTTTTGCCTGCTCTGCCTTCCTGTGATGTCTTCTCTGGCCCCAGTGTTTTAACTGCTCTTTAATCCTCTGGAGCATGTTCACCAGTTTCTCTGTGTGTGGAGTGAACAACTCCTTTTGTAGGCTCTCTGCAAATGTTTCTATCATGACCCTTTCAGCATATGTGCTGGCTCACCATGGAGGGCAAAATTCTTTATTCCTTACAAAGTAATTGCTGTTTTAAGATTAGGGAGCTGTAGATTAAAATGAAAGCAGCAGATCTACGCTTTCATGGCCCACACTGACTGCGCTGCAGCCCTGCAAGAAGGCTTGCTTATGTTTGGCCCATCTGCCTTGCACAGTAATATTTTTATAACTTTGTGGCAAGCAAAACCTGCCTTTTTCATAAGCACTACCACTGATGCTGGTTTTTGTGTCAACAGTCCTGTGGAAAAAGATTTATTGTACTGAAACAGGACATAAAGATACTTACTGTGGGAAGAGCTCCAATGCTGCAGCCAGCATGTGTATCATATTCTCTCCTCAGTTTGTAATAAACACTAATTTTAATATTCAAATGTAAAAAGGAAGTGCATAAGCACAAGCTGAAGCAATATTATGGCTCTCTGCGATTTTCCCTGTTCATTTCTGTATAGGCTGAAATAGGAACACACAAGGGAACGCACAGATACTGTGGGTGGTGGCTGACAAATGAATGCTCCCATCTTCAGTTCTGAAAAAATGATTGTAGTCTGGGGCTGGATCCGTATTGAGATGGCTTTATCCTCCCACGTCGATAGGCACCAGAATGCATCATAAGGTGATAATGGCCAGTTTTGGTAGCTCTGCTTTTTGTCTAACAGAATGTGGTGGGATGGTTCATGGAGATAGTGCTTCAGTATGGAAAGGTGCCGCCCTAAGTGTCCTCCTACAGGTACCCTGGGCACCACAGGACGGGGTGGTGTCTGTGGAGAGCGTAACGGCAGTTCAGTGAACACCTACAGGGCCAAATGCCTCAGCGTGTGCTCTCCTCTGCCAGTTCCTTCCTGTCCCCTCTGCTGGGGTAAACTCCGCAGGTTCCAACCCCAGCTGCACAGGTCACAGTTGGTTCCAGCGGTGGGGCTTTTTCTGCTGAGGTGTAGGCTGGAAGAGTAAAGATCTCCTCCTTGCGGAACTTTTCAAAACTTCACCACTGAAGGGCAAGGCCAGAGGCAAGTAGTCAGGGGTTTTCTCTGTTCAGACTGGAGCTGTGGGAAGTGTTAGCGCAGGTGCCCGGTGGATTGCTGAGAGCCCTACCCATGTGGAATGACCACCATCCTCCTCATGAATTCTAATCCATCATATAAAAATGAAAGGCCTTTGATTCAGGCAAAGGTGAGGTGTGTTACTCGTCATTCTAGAACTGGGGTTTGAATTAGGCTTGGCAAAAAACCTAATGGTCATGTGAGCACTTTTCAGCTCTGGGTGAGTGCAAACTGGGTCCAAGGAACACCACCCTGCAAGTCCTTGGAAGAGGTGAGGAAATATCTCTTGGGGCAGATTCAGGTTGTCAATTAAAATTTAATGATTGCTTTTGGCAATATGAGAGGAAAGACTGGATCTAAGGCCTTTGTTCACTCCTATAAATAAATTAAAGCCATTAGGTGCATTGGTCATCATGCTCATTTAAAAGAGAGCTTTTGCCAGTAAACGCAATCACATTGTGTATTAGACTGTGGAATCATGAGTACCATTGTATAATGACATAGAATTAAAAATTGGCTTCTACTGCAAGTTTGATATGGTAAATATGTATAGTGACTGAATAAACACAAGTGAGATAGTTGAACGTAACTGGCAGTAGCTGAGGAGTTGCCTGTGCTGGTTATTGTTCTGCACTGGGGATGGTGATGCTGACGAGGTGAGAGAGCCAGCACAGGGCTCTTTTGGGATCTCAATAAGAAAGACGTGGCAACAAATGGCTTAAGAAGAGAACTGCTTTAATAAGATAGAATAATAAGAGGAGCATAGATAGCAAGTAAATCTTAGGCCCCTGTAGATGCTGGGTACCCCGCATTCATGTGGCATCAGACAGAGCCTGGATTGATTTTCCCCTGTCTATGCTCCCTTCTGGTCATTAGAGCTAACAAATAATTTTTCTACGAGAAAAAACAATCCATTCCTAAATGGCGTCTCATGAGAATTTCTTGCTGGACTTTCAGACAAAGGCAAGGCCAGGCGTAATGGCGGCACTGGGTGGGAGCTACCTGCAGGCTCCTGTGTTTCTCCGAGCGGAGTTTGTCCCACAGCAGGGGACTGTGTGGGGTGACACGAGGCTGGGGGCCACACCAGGTGTGCAGCACCGCACAGCCCTGCGCCTGCCCTGGGCATCACCAGCTCCTAAATGTGCAACCATCTCAGTCAGGATCAGTCTTCCACCCCTTGGCCCACTTACAGCTCACCTTTCCCAAAGATGTTATCAGTTGCAGATGATATTAACAACATATGGGCTTCTCAAGCCTGAACTAGGAGGTCCGGCAGAGCAGTCGTGGCCTGCTGGGGATCACAGGCTTCTGGAATACCAGGTCCTCCGCACGGCTGCCAGTACAGTCACGGCATTACCCCCCGAGCTAAGGACACGGCTCACCATCCGCTGCACAGAGCTGCAGAGCCTACCCGCCTTACCCGCCAGATCAGACAAAACAAGTGCGGGGAAAACCTGAAAGAGGACGGCCTTCCCCCCCAGTAACACAATAGGGATGTAAAGAGGTGGCGTGTCTTGGTAATAGGAGTGTCACTCCTGAGAGCATCCGGCACCAGAAGGCTTGTTGCTAGGCAAAAGCACAAAGTAATAATGTTCCAAAGAAGAGTCTGTAGATTCGATTTGAAGAAAACAGATGAATTTCAGTAGAGACATTTACATATTTAGTTTGAGAGCTGGTATTTGATATTAATTTTAAAAGAAGTCTATAATTTTCCCTGCTGACTATTGTGTTTTAACTGTGGCACTATTCCAATGCCTCCCATTAAATTTTTTCCCACTGCAATTAACTTATGTAAAATCAGGTTTCCAAGTTTTTTTCAAATTTTATGAAGAAAATTGCTCTGAATATGATTACTGTACCATGGCTTTTTACAGTGTATTTGTTCATTGTCTTACACAGTTAAACACGTGTTATTAAAATGCAGTAACAGCAACATCATAGAGTTGCAATTACATTATGAAAACATTATCTTCATGGAATAATGGTACTTGAGGGACACAGTAAAGTACAGGTTTTCACAAAAGGATCTTGAAGTTATTTTACCGGCATGATGATGTCTTTCTAGGCATGTCATGAGACTTCTGCAATGCTTTTAAAGTGAATGCATCATCATAATAAAAAGTCCTGGAGAGTAGCTCTTACTTAAACTTTATTGACTTAATTTGAGCAATTTGACTACTTTTTCTGAGCAGTTGTCGATAGCTGGAAGATTGTAGCTGTTAAGAGAGTTAATCAGTACACATATATATGTATGTACGCTGTATTTACATGCACATACAGACAACGTCTATGCATATGTGTGTGCTCATGTAAATCCATCTGGAATACAGACCTGTTAAGTGATTGGATAGCAACAGATTTTTTTGTTTGCTTCACTTTTCTCAGCAGAGGAGAGACATGGTAAAATCTTAAAGCTGGCCTTAACTCTTGGCCTTGCTGAAGCTAGAATTTCAAACCAGGGGTTTAACCCTCAGGCCAAGGGAAAGGCAAAATAACCCCAAACATTTGAAATGTAAACAGGAGAACATTTTTTAAGATTTTGAGGGTTGTGCGTGTGTTCCGAGTCCATCCTAATACAACAGGGTAGTAAGAAGAGGGTAAAAATATTGTACCCTTTGTGGCAAACTTTCTTCCTCTTTATAGGAGATCTGAAATGTAGATGATGTGCCGGCACATGCTGAATGTTCTGCAGACACCAAGCAGTGTCTTATTCCTTGATAATGGCTGGTTCATTCCTTGCCGTACTACACTTTGATATCCCATGTAAATGGGCAGAAATAAAGACATTTCATTTAGGCAGAAAATGAACAGCAATAATTATGAAATCAATGTACAAACTTCTTTACATAAAAAAAAATTAAGCAATTGAAGACAAAATTAACTGCACATAATAGCATGAGTCATATTAATTCAGATATCTCTAGGCAGTTCTATAAAGATGGCTTCAACATTTATATTACTTATGATGTCTCAGACAGTTCTGGCATGCCGCTAAGGAGGGAATAGATTATTCTGCAACAAAATTAAGTTATTTTGAGTATTGTTAATATCACTGCTTATTTATAAAAAAGCAATCATCTGTGTTTGTATAGAACTGGCTTAAAACTGATCTCAACTGCTGGCAAAACAGGGCCCCAGGGCAACCTACGACAAAAGGACTTACAAGTGAGCCCACGCCCTAGAAGCAGTTTTCACCTGGGGACTGGGCATCTTTGGGTTGCTGCTTCTTTTTCCTGCTTTACAAGCCTTCCTTGAGGGTGATTAAAGACTTGACTAATGTCTCGGGCTGTGGTAGGGGAGAGGCTCTTTCTGTAACTCTGCCTCTGCAGCTGACTCCCCTCCACCTCCGTTTCTTTCTTCCATCAGATTTCTTTCTTCCACCAGGTCATCCCCAGGTGTGGGCAGAGCCACCAGCTGCCCCTGGAAGGGCATGTTGTCCCTCTGTCTCTAAGGGTCCGTACACAAGTACCTGCCTCCACTTACAGCTTCTGCTGCTCCTGTGCCTGTATTTTTATGCAAAGGCACATATGTGCTCTGTTATCTGTAGTATATTTATACAGGTGTTGTCCACAATTGTTTAACTTGAATGAAGCTTTTTTGTGTCTCCTTGCTCTTTTCCGTATTACATGTGTTTTGAACCACTGAACTGCTGAAGGAATCATTTAATGTTTGATGGAGTTACATTTATGTGATGTGTTTGTTTGGCATCTTCTTATTTCTACTGATAATTGAGCTTGTCAGTATACAAGCAGCAGTCTGCTGCATTAAGCAGCTCTAACTCATAAAAGATGATGCTAAGAAAGTGTAGTTGTTTTATATTACTATGTGACTGTCTTCTGAGGTGGAGTTTCAAGCAATTACTCAAATAGATAAAGGCGGGATGGAAAATTTTCTTTTGAGGTAGTCTTGGACTCTTAAAGGTATGATAAAAACTATTGGCCTTAACAAAAGAAGGAACAGCTTAAGGTCTTTATGGGTGGAAAGGCAGGAGACAATTTACCATCTCCTAATAAAATAACTGTTCTAATAGTGAAGCATTTATTTCACAGCTCTTTTAGAAAAGCCATTACAAGGACACAGTCTAGCATCTGTGAAAGGTTGTGAAGGTTGGGTGGGGGGACCCCTGAGTGCTGGAGACATGCAAGTGGTGTATATATCCTCAAAAAGGGCAAGAAGGACAATTCAAGGAACTCTCTCGCTTCTGCCTAGAAAAATCATGGAACAGTCTTCTTGGAAGCCATTTCTGAGCATGTAAAGGAGAAAGAGGTGATTTGGAATAGCCTGTTTTTGATGGGTAACCACACCACCCAAGCTGCAGAATGCAAAGACAGGGTCTATGAGAATGAAGAACCGCTCACTATAGGAACAGATCAGGCTCTAGACCATCTGAGGAACCTGAAGGTGCATAAGTCCATGGGACCTGATGAAATACATCCACTGGTCCTGAGGGAGTTGTCAGTTGAAGCTGCCAAGCCATTTTCCGTTATATTTGAAAAGT
>VXBO01004756.1:8386-62685 GCA_013400135.1 Rhinoptilus africanus
ATACCTTCAGATATTTTTCAGAGTAAGTGCTATGCAGGGGAAATGAGTTTCTCCAACAGTTTCTCCAAGAATGGAGAACAGTTTTCTCTTAAAATTTTGCTGAGTCCACTGAACCAAATGCTCATATATCCAGAGGAAGTTTTCATTTGGAAGTTTCAATTCTTTAATTTCATGATTTAGACGTGGAACAAGACCTTCCATATGGACCAAATGTGACATATCTAATTATTACTTGGCTAATATTTATATATATGGAGATATGACTGGATGCCTAATTGGTCCAAGGCAGATTTCATAAAAGGCTTTTGTGCTGTCTTCATCACTGAAATATGCAAGACATTTGGAGAAACATGCCTGTGTTTCAGTTATCCTTTTCTTGAGGTCTTTGATAAATGCCTATTGTTCACACAACTTCTTAGGTTCTCTTGATAAAGTCAGTCTATACAGATCAGAATCCAAATGACCGGAACACAAATCTTCCAATCCTTATCACTGGGCCATGCAATTGTACCTCTAGACATTTCTTTCCTGATCACATCTGATTCCTTTTAGTTGAACAAGTTTTATTTCCTTTCACTCAAAACTGGAGATTATTTGGTAAATCTTGATGCTTTGGTAATTAGCTTTTTGATCTCCTCAAAGACATGAGCTTTAGCTCAGCTTTGGGAGGAAAAAATAATTACCTCACACTAGTAAAGTGTGAGGAAAGACCATTCCTTTCCATAATGTTGTTCTACTGTATCGCTAGTGCTATAAAACAAAGTAATACAAGTAACTAATGATAATGAAATTCTTGCTTGTGGAGAATGAAATCTCCAGACATTTCAGAGTTTTCAATCTCAAGGTTAATGCCCTGTACTGATGTACATTCTGATGTACGGCACTGATTCACAGAAACGTTATCATCAAAAAGTCCTACTTTCTTTCTAAAATTGTTTTAAAAAAAAGTTAACATGAAATTTAAACTTTCCTGTAATCTAGTTTATTCTGGAAACAGGGTGAACAGAGAGAGGGAAGAAGCTGCTAATAGAAAGTCCCTTGTTATAATTTTTCGGTTTGATTCATGGCTTCTGCCCTTTCCCAAATCACACAAGTTGACAGAGCAAAAGGAGAGGATAAAGTTAAATTTTTACCAAAAGAATTTTGGAATCCGTGCTATTTACATTCATAGCACAAGTCACTAGACTGGCAAGCAAAAAAATCTAATTGCATTCTGTGCATTTATCCAAAACATATGGAAGATGTTTGTATAAAATCTCTGAATTTCTCTTTCAGTGGCAATTACAAGGTGATAATTGTGAGGTTCAGATTAAGAAAGCCTCATTTCAGTAGCTTCCTCCCTCTTTCAGCCCCTTGGAAGTATAATTTAGGTTTAATTACTGTCTGTATCAGGTAAAAAAAAAAAAAAAATTCTTCACTTCTGGATCAGTAAAGGACTAGTTTGTAAATAGTTTGTTGGTCCTTTCCCATTATGAATACACAAGGATCTAAAATAGGTTATGTATTTTTGCATATTTCTATTCAGCATATCAACTTTTACAGCACTAGCATCTCTTATTTTGAAAAAATACCTATCTCATTTTCTTTCAAATACTGAATTGCTTATGTAAGACTGATACAAAAAAAAAAAGGTCCCAGAAAAATTGGGGAAAATCGTATTTGTCCTGAAGGAAAAAATAAATGCATCGCTGCCTAGAAGTACAAGCAACTCACATGTCAAGTTAATATCTCAGACATAAAAATGATTAAGACACAGAAATGTCCACTGCTCCTAGTAAAACTGTGCTGTTATGAAGGGAAAACCAAACTTTTTTTTAACTTCTGTTATTGCAAGTAAAAAGTAATTTACAAGCAAAATCAGAAAACTAAGAACAGGACGCTACCTCTGTTGGACAGCAAACAATCTTTCGTTCAGATTCGTGTTCTGGGAATGGCATTCGCATTTTGAATTAAGGATCACTGGAAGAAAATTATTATGCAGAATCCCATGTTCTATACTTCACAGAGAAGTTACCTACCCACCAGGATGCAGTGTTATTTGCTCAGGGTCTTTCTGACCCTAGGGATTCTTTCATTGCTTTCTGCAGAGCTTTAATAAAAATGAGTGACACTGTTTTGACTCACCTGGTGATGTGTATTTGAATTTTTGATAGACTAAATAGCCTACAACTCTGATATCCTACGTCATCCTACTACTTACATCATAAAAGGTGAGATCAACTCAACCTTTCAAATAATATTAGAATCAAAATAAGTTTAGTGAATCAATTTTTAGTAGCCAGTTGAGTAATTTCTGACTCTAAATCCAAGCCATGGTCTCAGACTACATCTCTTGGCCTCACAGATGTGCTTTTGTGAGACAGAAGTAGGAAAGAGATGAGATTTCAGGTATGCTTCTTCCTTTAGTGTTCTCCTATTGTTTATCTCATTTAATACGCTGGATACTGAAAATCACATGTCTTCTATACAGATGGAACTCCACTATACAGCTAGAGTTTATAAATTCCACTTCAGCTGTCAGGTACAACAATCTTAAGTAGTAGCTACATTTTTGGTACGGTCTTTAAAGTCTTTGTACACAGTCTTAGAGTTCAGTTATCTTGTAGTATTTACCTCCATCTTCTCCCATAGAGAATTAAACTCTTCCTACATTCAATAGTAAAAGAGGTTCAGATACTTCCTAATAAGGAATCACTTTTATATGCAAAGTCAAAATTACTTGAAAGACATTCTCAGAAACACATTCTACACTGGTGTGTACCTGTGATCCTGAGAATACAAGGATTCCAGTAAAGTGTTACTACAAGAAACATATCTCTTCTAATGTTTGGCAGTCAATGTAACAAGCCTACACACAACATGGAATGCCACAGATGTACTGCCCACACTCGGAACAGTATATCCAAATACCCTGTAAACGAACAAACACAGAAGAAAAGTCTGTATAAGTTATACACACTCTGTATAACTTGAACAGAAGCACTGACTTTACAGACACATATTTTTTTAAAAGCCTAAACCCAGAATTAATATGGTAAAGATTGCTAGTAGTTTGATCTAAAATTTAGATGAAGACAGTGGCTTTCTTGATGATGTCAAGTTGTCTGCAGAAGGATACCCAGAGGTTAACACCATTCTATCATCTGTCACCACAGGGATGGGATTTCATTGTGGAAACATGGTCCAGGTAGGTATGAGAGGGGTTCTTCTTTCTTAACCAGTGTAGGTCCAAGTGTCCTGGCAGCTCAGTCTGCAAAGTCTGAAGGGTGGCCTACAGCCTAAGGGTTTGTTGTGCTACAAATGTAGGAGCGTGGGTTTGAGTATGCGTATATTCTAAATAGAGTATGTGCAAAACCTCATTACCTAATGCAGGCACCTAAGCTAGCGACTCTGCATGTCATAGGAATGCTGTGTGGACCTACCAGCTCAGATCCTGAAGTAGTGTACGCGGGTTGGTACAATACTGCAGCCAAGTCAATAATGCTGCTCTTGTCCCTGAAGCTTTATTAGCTCCAACACAGCAGTGCAGATGTGGTGATACTGCTCATACAGCCACCTCAGGCATCTCTGCAACTTGCTCCCTTCACTTTTTATTCCATGTCGGACCTCTGCCCCAACACTGTGATACAGCCTTACAGAAGTCCACCAGAAGTTAGGCAAGCTATCTAACTATAGCTACTTAAATCAAGCTGTTCCTTAGCCACTCCAAAGTATTGAGAAAAGAGGATAAGATTTGATGACCTCCCAAGTACTGTATTTAACATCCACTCATGTCTACTCAGACTGAGAACTGGGCTTATTCATTGCTCCTTATCCCTTTTCTACCCATTAACAAGCTACTATTTAATAACAAAGAGTTAAAGTCTTCACTTCTATTTCAAAGTATAACTGCTTTCCCAAGCAGCTTAAGTTATTAAAATGCGTTTGATCCTGGACTTTGCGTAAATGAACTTACCTCACTACCCCCTGCCTTCATAGGAAGCCAAAGGGAAATAAAAATAAAATAAAAATTAGTATCTCTGAAAGCAGACTTACTAAAACATTTACCAATCTTACAAAGTATTAACTAGAACGGAAGTTAAAATACATTATAGTAACTTTATTCTTGTTTCATTCTGCACAAAAACTTTTCTTTGAAGTTTTAGGGCCCCAACTTTTAAACAATGTAGGCAATGGAATTCTTTTAACAACTTTTATGCATTCTGAATTAGAATTGAGTTTCCAGAAACAATTATTGAGTGAAATACAAGTCGTCTGCAATTTCATTTAAAAAACAAAACAAAAAATCTTTAATCACAGCTTTCATTAACTAGAGTAAATATAAATCAAAGATGTTGATACCGTGCACATTATTTCTTTTGATTTCCACATCAAATATGTTTAAATAATAAACAGAAAGACCATTTCCCATTTTAAATGCAAGACAGGGAGCCGTGGCTTTATACGCAGGCATCCATTCTCTCCTTCAGCAGCACAACTTAAAAACAAACGACAATACCAAAACTCCCACAAATGTCAGGTTGTGTTTCTCAACAAGGGCATCACAGATCTGTCGGCTTCACTGCGGAAAGAGGCGTGTGCTCGTCACATTCCTGCAGGAAGTTTCTAATCTGCTATTTCTCTATAACCTTACACCTAATCATACCATGTTGTGTTTTCCTCGCTTCCCTCTCTTTAACACTAGTATTGCTCAGATGCCACTGCATGGTGTTAGGAATACCTCTCTCCTTTTCCCTCACATACACTGTCCACATCTATTTTGCTGACAACAAACCATTTTCATGGTCCTTTGCTCAGCTGCAGATTTGACAACAGATTATGTTCTAGTGGTCATAAACTCTTTTTCTTATTTCACAACTACTTTACCTGCTGGTCTTATTCTACTCTGCTCCCCAGCCCCTTCTCTTCTAAAGCACACGATAATGAACCAAGCTCTACAGCTCACGCTGCATCACTAAGAGAAACTGCAGAACCACTGTGGACAGAATTTTTCAAAGAAAGGTAGAAGTTATCTGCAGATAGGAACAATGCAAGGAGCAATTACAGCTCAATGAGTCAGATTAGTTTGTCGGCAAAAAAAAAAAAAATTGAGATCTGTCTTTCAACAAAACAATTGTCCAGGTTCATGCCTATAATGCCATCACTAGATACCACTTGGTATTTAAATTTCAAAAAGAACATATGAAACACCAGCAAATAATGCAATTATTTCAAGAAATTCCCCAAACATAATAATATACATATATCATTTGCAGTCCTCTGTGCTCTCTGAAAAACTACAACCTAGTCCTTAGGCAAGACTTTTCTTAAATTGGTGCTTATTTTTTTTTTCCTCCAAAGAAATAATCCCACTCATTTTATACATATCCTTTTCAGTTGCATATATATTCCAATATAATTACATTTTACTATTAGTCATATTTTCAGATTGCATTCTTGGCTAGAACTGTAATTTAGCAATTACCTTTCATCTAAGGTTGGCTCCTTTTGTTGCAGATGAGGCTTAATTCCAAACATTGGTCTAATATTTGTTGATAAGGCTTTGATGGTGTAATTAATTTCATTTTCCCTTGTCACGTCACTGTCATAACCTAACGAAATAAGAGTGCACAGAATCAAACCAAAATAAGATACCCCCCAAAAAATTAAATCCTAATTCGTGCAGGTTTCAACAATGTACTGGACTACGAGAACAGCTACACCTTGTATTATTAATAACATAAATACACAACAGAAAGAAACTAGCTGGGAATCATGAACCTTGTTAATAAAAGACATTCTAAGAAAAAAGTTCTCTACAGTATCTTTGTGGAAAAAATTACTAACAAAGATTCAAGAGACATTCAAAGCTACCCCATTTCTGCTTCGTTGGCCATAACTCAGGGTCACTAACAAAGGACCTCGCTACATGACACCTGCTGCTAAATTCACAGAATCCAGGTTGGAAGGGACCTCAAGGATCATCTGGTCCAATCTTTCTTGGCCAAAGCACAGTCTAGACAAGGTGGCCCAGCACCCTGTCCAACTGAATCTTAAAAGTGTCCAATGATGAGGGGATCCACCACTTCCCTGGGGACATTACTCTGATGGGTGATTTTCTTATTGTGAAAAATTTTCCTCTTGTGTCCAAATGGCATCTCTCCTAGAGTAACTTGTACCCATTACCCCTCATCTTTCCTTCGATATTTAAAACAGTCATATATAAAACTTGATTATTTCTAGATGAGCAGTTTTCCAATAATACAGTCTTCTTGAGATAGCAAAATCCAGCTAGTTTTATAAATTATCACTGACCTCCATCTTCTTCAGAATCTAGATCAGACTCTTCACTGTCACACTGCCTGCTATCCCGATGTCCTTCCATCTCATAAGTCCACAGCATTAAAGAGGTGTCTGCTCCTCCAACGGTGACCAACAAACTGTCATCGTAGGTCCAACGGACATTTGTTACATGGGTACTGTGAGCAACATACCTCTTAAATTTTCCAAACTTTCCCTAAAAAGGGAGAAGAAAAGGCACAAATCAAATTTAAACACTCTGTCAGATAAAACTGAAATGAGCTGCCAGTGCACAACAAAATGTTCTTAACTTCTTTACAGTTTATGCTCCAGCTGTTTGGCATTTATTTGACAAGTTCCTCTCCTATAGCCACTTCAGGAAATGTTAACTGTATTTCCACACCAAGCATGCAAGAATTTGTTTATAAAGAGATTCCAGCAATAAACACTGGATCATTTTTCCTAAGAGAGAAAATAATCTAATAAATTAAGAATAAAATGCACATAGAGTATTTGGAGTCAACACTTGTGCATTGTTACCATCCCTAGCATGGCAAAATATTAAAAATGGAAGACATATTTACAGAAAAATAACAGGCAATTAGAAAGGTTCTAGAAGAGCAGTAAAAATACAATGTGCTTCCGGAATGACTTTTCTATGATGCATTTTTAAATAACATTAAAGCTCTTCATCTTAGAGAAATATTACTCAGGTTGGACAGAATGAAGGTCTATACAGTCATGAGTGGAGTGAAATGAAGGTGAGGAAGAAACATTCATTGTCTTCCACAACAATAGTTTAAGGGGCTAAAAATGACACTGATAAAAACCACACTGAGGATATTAATGTCTAAGATATTATTAGACGGTGCCTGTTCCATCTCCATTCTTACAGTTGTTTCCTGTGCATTTGCCACTGCCCGTGACAGAACACTACATGAGGTGGCTCTTCAGTCGAGCCTGGAACGGTCATTCTTACCAGCTGAAAGTTTAATGCATTGCAAATTGCAGTGCAATGTTGAAGGCGGTCTTTGATCATAAGCTCAGAAGTATAAAAGCACTATTTTGTTCCCAGTGATTAATTTTTACAGTTTTAAAAGGCAGTTTTATTCATCTTCTCCATGAGCAGCTGAAAATTACTTACTTTAGCAGGGTATCGAAACAGTTTCACAAATCCAAAATCATCTCCTGTGGCTAATACTTTACTGTCACTAGTGAGGCATGAAGCAGTTACATCTGTGACTTCACCAATTATTGGCCAGATTCCTTCACAGCAAGAGCCCAAAACACTTGTCCATGATGCCCAGCCAATCTTTTCTACCTATAAAAACAACCTGTTTGAGACAGAGCATGCTTCTTCCCAGGCAATTTTCTTCCATATTTGATTTCAAGAAAAAGTCCTTGCACTGAAAGATACATCTAAAAGATTAACCACTTAGTTTCTGACTCCTCAGGATTTTATTTGAGATCCTTAATTCTACCTCTGTTAACTTCCAGTTTCAAAGCCTCTAGAAGTATTTTAAAAATGCTGACCTTACTTGCCCTTCCAGGCTAGGGAAAATAAACTACATTTTTAAAGACTGCCTTTTAATCTTACAGAAAATATTACTTGAAAATTATCCATTATCACTCTCTGCCCTACGACTATGCTCTACGTCTGAGAAAACAAATCAGTATTATAACTACAATATACTACACTTGTCTATGATATTATGTATACTATATTGCATTGTTATGTAAAGACAGACATGAAGTCTTCCACAGCAGGTTTAGGGCTAAGTAATCTGCAATAGGTTTCCAAATGTGTTTAGGTATCAAAAGAGGCCTACAGAAGTCCAGCGAGATTTTCATCACTGCTTAAGTCAGCCAAATGCCCATTTCTTAACAGAAGAAACAAATGTGATATCCCTTATATACTTTATAATTTTCATTACATTATCTTATTGAACAGGCTGCAAAAGAGGATAAAGGATAACAAATGCCTGAACAGAAGCTTTTACAATAGACCAATTAAAATCACAGTTTTATACATCAGTCCCTCTTATGTGGTATAGACAGTTGCATCATAAATCTAATTTGCTGTCAAGTTAGGAAGGCAGTCTGTTTCCTTACCTCTAAACTGGGAATTGTCTGCTTTTTCCCACGAGGAGCTTCAAAAAACAACTGCTCTTTAGCACCAGTGTTAACTTGCAAGAGCTTCCCTATAAAATATATTGCATATTGTACGTTAACATTAGTCGAAGAATCCATTAAGAAAAGAGCTATTTTGAAATTTTTGTTGCCAGCAGTATTACACAAACTATTTGTTTCCAATGGAAAAAGCTGCATACATAAACAGTGGATCTGGAAGTATGGGCTTCTGAAGATCCGAGTCCTTTGACCCCTTAAATTCAGTCCTTCCTCCTCTCTTTGAAAACTGTACTAATGCATTACTTCTCTGTTTATGGTTGTCTCATCAGATGGTAGACAAATTGCACTGGGTCTAATTCAGAGCCTGTTTGTGACAACTGGTGGACCAGTATGCATGTGCACTTGGGACTGAGAAGCAAATATGCTGCCCGGCCAAGGGCTGCTTCTAAGCAGCCGACTTCTGCTTGCCTTTATACTGCTTCTTTTCTGAAGGAAATTCTCATTAAGGTTTCCGTCCTCTTCCTGTTTTCAAAATTCTCAGATGACACTAATTTATAAAACCCTTAAATTGGACTGTTTCAAAAGTGATCATGTAGAGAGTAAGAGCGGGAACTAAGAGACAATACAACTGCACTGCCTCAGTTTTGTATGAAACAGGACTAAAGTTAGTGTTTAAATTAATCCCGTATTAAGACCCAGGAAGACAGGAAATCCAGTCTTTCTGCTATTTTTGACAACATGGATACATATTCCTGAGCTATAGATGCAACTGCATTATGCAGTGCATTATTCAAGAAGTACAAGTCAAAAAATAAACACAGAAGATGTTAAAAAAAACCCAAACCAATCTATTTTACTTCAAATTGTACAAATTCTAAAAATATAAACAGCAGTAAAAATCATGTTTTTATATTTATTCAGATGCTGTGAGCATACTTAAAAAACAAAGAAGCAAATCTGCCAGTGATACCGTAAATTCATACTGTGGCTGTACTGTATTTAGTTTGTAATGTAATCAATCTTTCAGTAGATTTTTAGAACGATTGCTACTTACCTCTTACATCCCAGTCCATGTGCGTGATATAGCTGGAGGCTCCCTTGCAGATTCCAACTCGTTTACTGCTCATTACATTGTAAATATCTACAAAGTTGTCACAGGATGCCACAGCTAAGTACTTCCCAGCTCCTAAAGCACATCAGTTGAAACACAAGACATTTTCAAAAATTTTAGTGCTCTGTACATTAAATACAAGTACATTCTGGAATTCAGCTATATGCAACTCAGATTTCTTTAAAATGAGCTTGCTAATTTTTACATAGTCCCCAATAGGTTAATGTTCATATCACAATCAAAATCTGTATGAAATATACAACCATGACATCATCACACCTTCAAACAATAAAAACCTATCTCATGAAATTTTAAACATTTATCCCACTCAGAGAGCAATAAGGATTAGGTAACCAGAAAGTAATGTTGCTTGAGAATGGGTATCAGTAATTCGCATCAAAATCTCAGAGTATTTTCACTGAATTAGTATTATCAGTTTAGGTCATACATTTGAGCTCCTAATAAGAGCTGTAGTGTTTAAAAAAAACCTATCTTCACTGGGAGCGCTTAACACTTTAGGGGAGAAAAAAGAAGAAAAAAAGACAACACCAGAACTTTCTGACACATCAGTTTCAAACATTCTCATTAGCTAACAGTAACCTTAGAGGAGCCAAGCTTATGCAGCTCATAAAGTGGAACCCTCAGGAGGCTGCTGGATGTTCGTGATTTAAAATCGACTGTTCCATTCAGGAGGTTACTATAAGCAAACCTATTCCAATAATCTCATCCTTAAATGAGTAACATAAGACTTTGCACCCAATATTTTTCAAAATGTCAATATTAGTCTTGACGACTTATTTGTTACATGTAAAAGAGTACTACAAATCTCTACTTCTTTTATCTTTTAAAGGTTATGAAGCTTGCTTGAACAACCTTGATATAAAAATCTTCATTTTAAATTACTTACCAGGAGAAAATCGGATCTCTGAAATAACATCTTTCCTGTGCTGGAAAGAGACTAGATCCTCCAGGGTGTCTGCATTAACTATCAAAAAGCTTCCATCGTTGAGACCAACAGCTAATGCTTTTCCATCAGGGGAAAAGCAGCAACATCTACCTCCTATGAGGAATACAGAAATGGCATTCAGGTACATTTACAGTGCATAATCCCTCTTTTAGATTTACTTTTCCAGTAGTATAGGAAAGCTGTTCTTAGAGTGCATAGTCCAATGAAATTTTTTAGATGCTACCAAGATAATTTCCAAGCTCTACATCTGTGATAGCACACAGAAGCTATTAACAAATCGACAAGTACACAATCCTAGAATCTTAAATTACATTTATTGGCATATCAATTGACATTTGTTCTACATGAGTAACTCAGATAAATCACTATTATCTATATATTTTTAATTTGCTCTCCTTCTTAGTATCTGGTGCCGGCTATTGGTTACTATTTGCTCTGGTAGGGAGAACACAGCAGGAAAAGACCTTCTGAACTCACAGAATCCAGTCATTTGCTATCACTGTCACTATGTCACATACACCTTTTAATAAACATGTCAAGTTTCATTTGAAAAAAAAAGTTTCATTTCCAATAGAAATTTATCTATGGTCAGTTTATATAGATTTGTTTCCATGACAGAATTTTGCATTAGCATAATTATTTTTCCCTACCATTTGTTCCTCTGATTAATTTGTAGACAGTAATCCTGTCTGGACTCCACCACAAAGCTTCTCATTCATTATCCTATAGCTCCTCCCTCTCCGTACTCAACTTTCAGTTTAATTTTATTAAGCTGAACACAGATGAGAAGTTTACACCAAAAAATATTCTGATTAGCCTCTTGTTTATTACATGCATACCTCATTCTGTCCTGGGAAAAATACCTCAATATCATAGGTAATTATCATCCTGCCATCAGCTAGAACATCCTGAACCTTCTGCTCCTCAGTTACTCCTCAGCTACACAGGCATTTTTCTTACAGTCATTGACTCTTGCCTTTTTTAATTACCAACTATTATCTCATATCCATTACTGCAATCTGTAGAAGTAGCCAGCTCTTTCTGTACAGTACACAGGTACTTTTTAAGATCGCCAAAGCTTCTCAAAACGTGTCTCATCAGCAAATTAAGTTATCGTAGTCCTTATTCTTCTGCCAAAACTACTCTTAAAGCTATTAAGAAATATCAGCTTCAAGGCTTGAGCAGACCACAAACTTGAAACTTTCTTGTTCAATCCCTGCTTGCGCCAGCTCATGACTCTTCTTACATTTACTTTATCAACCCAAATCATCTTCAACTAAGCTTCGTATAAAGTTTGGATCAAAATGCTTTACTGAATGACAGACAAAGCATATTGTATTCCCTTTTAGCAAAGCATATATACCATTAAAAGTTTGTTAAGGCCAGTCTGGTCAAATCCTAAAAAAAGTCTCCTTATATGATGTCTCTTACAACAGATTTTCCAACTGTCAAAATAGAATTTAGTTACAGTATACAATGGGTAAGAATTTTATGACTATTCTCTTTTCTCAACATTCCAGATTCTTCTAACATTCACAAAGAATTCTAGATTCAAAGTCCTCCACTGTTCAAACAAAGCTTACAACACTATACGCAATATGACAGAATTATGTAATTGGCTCAACCTTTATTGTAATTTCACTGACTTGAATATGTTACAATTGCAAATAATCTTAAGAACAGTGTTAAGAAGAAATCTTTCTTACAGATTCATTAGCTTAAGGGCTAGATAACTTGCGAACATAGCATTGATTAAATACTTTGAGCAACAAAAGGAATTCAGTCTTGCTGTTTAAAGATTCATAATGCTATTAAATGTCAACTGAATTCAGTTAAATATTTTTTCATATTAAGCATCTTACCCTTCTTCAATTTGCGAACAGCTAACATACAATGGCTAGGAGATAAATCCCATATTCTTAAGGTTTTGTCATCACTTACAGTGGCACAAATAGGTAAATGAGGATGAGTAGCTAAACCCCAAACTTCCCCCTCCATGTGACCCTGCAAAAACACAATAAATCAGGTGATTTCATATTTTAAACTGAAATACGAAATAATACATTGAAGGAAGTTTAAAAATAAATAGAGAGAGAACATGCATATCGTTAGAGGATAAAAAAAGAAATATCTCAACACAGAACACCTGAAAAAAACCTCACTGCTACATACAAGTAGAAGTGCAAATTATAGTAATTATCAGTAGAGAAAAATTTTCCCTGAGAAATAATCCTCGCACACATCTATGTCAATGACGCAGACAGTGGGATAGAGTGCACCCTCAGCAAGTTTGCTGATGACACCAAGCTGTGTGAAGCAGTCGGCACACCTGAGGGCTGGGATGCCATCCAGAGGGACCTGGACAACCTCAAGAAGTGGGCCCATGTGAACCTTAGGCCACAAAAATGATCCGAGGGCTGGAGCACCTCTCCTACGAAGACAGGCTGAGAGAGTTGGGATTGTTCAGCCTGGAGAAGAGAAGGCTCCAAAGAGACCTTATTGCATCATTTCAGTAGTTAAAGGGGGCTTTTAAGAAAGACAGGACAAACTTTTTAGTAGGGCTGGGGTAATTGTTTTAAACTAAAAGAGGGAAGATTTAGACTAGATATAAGGAAGAAATATTTTACAAGGAGGGTGGTGAAACACAGTCAGAGGTTGCCCAGAGAGGTGGTAGATGCCCCATCCCTGGAGACATTCAAGGTCAGCTTGGATGAGGCTCTGAGCAACCAGATCGAGTTGAAGATGTCCCTGGTGATTGCAGGGGGATTGGAGCAGATGACCTTTAAGGGTCCCTTCCAACTCAAACTATTCTCTGATTATATGATCTAGATCTTTTTTTTATTTATTTGCCTTAGGTTCTAATATATTCTTTTAAAAAAATCTATTTCTTTACATATTGCACTGGCCACTCAGAAGTGTGAATTAAAGATACACAGATTTTTATTTAAGTATGAAAGAAAATTATGTGATGATACGATGTAAAAAATCGGTTTCGTAGTCAGGCTTAAGAAATGCAGTCTGTTTGGTAACCAAAATGTTTTTTACATAATTACAAAGAAAACCTAAAAGTAAACCTCAAGGAGATAACTTTTAGAAATAATAAGAGTAATTAGTACTTAGAGAAAAATTAATAAGGAATTTGGTGGAGGATCCACTATTACACATGCTTTTTTACCTTTTTTTTTTTTATTAACAGAAATATAATCTTGGTCTCCTTTAAAGGATGAACTTGTTGAACAAATTAGTACATGAAATTCTGCGATCTGTTTGGCTCATTAAAGAGTCATAATGGTCTAGCCTAGCCTTAAAAATCTATGAAGTGACAGCAACTCACTATCTTCACTCAAAATTAAGATGCTTGTTATTTCACAGGAGTCTTTACTTGGAAAATAAAACAATGTTTGTGGTATGGAACATTTGACGATATTTAGCATTTACCTGAACCAGCAGAGTGATTGGTCCACTTTTATCCACCTCCAATATTTCACCATTCTTTGTGCCCACCAAAATATGACCATGTCCTAAAGATATGGCACGTATAGAAGGATTATCTTCTAAGAGGAGACCTAGAACGTTAGAGGACAGAATATTCTCAAGTATGCCTTAAAGAGGATTTTTCACACATACGCACGTTTCATTCTCACAGTAGAAAAATATACTCAGTAGTAAACAAGTGAAAACATATTCCTGCATGGAAGAACTTACATGTTTGAACTCATTTTGGAGCATTTAGCAATTACTCAACTGACACTAACCTTTCTTCTCAATAGAGTATCTCTGAAGTTTAATCAGCCTGACCCATCGGCAATCTTAGTGAAAAAAAAGTGCATGTAAAGTATCAACTCTACTACTACATTGCATTTACGGTACCTTCAAATCTAGCTTTTTAGTAAACAGATATGAGAATGAGATACTCTGTTGTAGTTAACGGGTGTTTTCATACATGAGTTTTAAAAATCAAACCACATATATTAGAATACAGAAAATGTAATTTTAAGGCAGGGGTGGGGGGCTATCCAGAACCATCAAATAGGGAAAACAGTAAATCAGCGCTAAGATCAAGACTAAATGCAAGAAATAGAAATAATAGGAATGAAAATGTTCTTACATAATTTCAAGAGACACATGCATTTACAGAAAATTAAGTCATAAAATGTACTAATACCTTACAAAATTAACCACAATTCTGAATTCCATTCCTCCTCCAAAACAAAAAAGATCACACAAGATACTTCATAATTAGAAATATAATAGTCTTTTTGGCTGCCACTCTAAAAAAAATAATAATCACCTGGACAGTGAGAGACTCAAGGTTAAATCAATGAATTCAGGCAGATAATAAAGTAAATACTGTGATATGCACCTACCAAACGTGCAAACAGACACTAGAACATACCATTCCCCTCCCAACATAAAAATTACTTATTTAGAACCAATAAAGCTTTAGAAAAAATCATTTTTAGTATTCATCGTGTCAAATGTGGATTTATTTCCTCCTAGTGTAGAAAGCAATTCCACAGAAAGAGTGTTCTAAAGAAAATATCTTAAATAGAATAAAAAATAAGATGAAGTCTGTGTTACCTTTAGACCCAGGAGCCAAAGCAGCCCTTTTGATGGCATAGGTTTTGAGACAACGTTCAAAGGTATCGTCCCAGAGAGCTACTACCCCATCCTTTCCTCCAGTGACAAACCCCTGAGGGGGGAAAAAAAATAAAAATCACAAGTTACAATCAATTATTATGTTTCCTTAATTTTTCAGTGATTTCTGTCAATACTGAAAATGGATTATATACAACACTGTAACGCACAGAACTACAGATGTTAGAGATGAAAAGATCATGAGCAACAAGATAATTGAATTCTCCTGACGAAGGCAGCACAGTTCTGTACAGTCCATGTACACAGGCTGGATTTTAAAGTTCTACCCAATAAGCTTCTACCATACCAGAAAAATAACTGACATACTGAAATGGTTTTCTTGGTATTTAGGCTCAATAACCCTTTGGCTATATATAGTATAGGTATACTATCTGTACTGTACTGAAACTCAAGTATTAGGAGGTGGAGTAACTTGGTCTAACCTAGAAAAACACAAACACATACACAAGTTCAAATATACAAGTAATCTAACTGGAACACCCATTCGCATTTAAGCACATGCTTAAAGGCTTTCCTGAGTCAAAAGAAGTTGAGAATCAAAAGAGAGTACTTAGTGATCTACAGATTGAATGATTCTACTAGTAGACAGTCATTAGATCACAAAATAGTAGGAGTATGATCTTCCTCTCTCACAAGCTCACATATTCCATTATATGATGGAATAGATGGATGCTTAAATCAAAAAGTACTTCTACTTATGGTAAAGTTACTATTATTTCTTTAGTAAGAGGTCATGAAAATTACTGAATAAGATGTCACTGGACCACAAAGGTTTGAAAAGCATCATGTTACATTAACAAGAATTATAGACTTGCAAAAATCACTATTTTGAATGTGGACCTCACAAGGCTTTTCTGTAATGGAAATAAAGCCAATGGATTCTTGCATTTAGGAAAGGCCTAACTTCATAGACTTTTTTTGTCCAGACATCAAAAAAACCAATGAGCCATTTATTTACTTTTTCCAATGCGTGCATGCTGAACACAGGACCATCGTGTGCTTTGACAGTTTTTAGGAGAAACACATCTCTCCAAATACACACATCCCCCGTGGAAGTTCCAGAGAACGCCATCTCTTCTGTCCAGCCATAAACTGCACACATCATGGTATCAGTTCTTCCCAATGCACCGATGCAGCCCTTTCTCCCAATCAGTCCTCCGCCTGGTTCAAACAAAAAACAAGTCACCAGATCTTTGCTTAGAATTATTTTCCATAAACTATACAATCTTACCCGGAGCAACAAGTCTTTTTCTTCTAGTTATCCCCCAAAAATTGAGCCTGAGAGGAGTTCTCACAAAGTAAAATTTTCATACTATTTGGCATCTTTCAAGACAAAAAAACCTCACCTTTAACGTACTACTTGAATGTGGATTTAAATAGGTACATATACCCACACAGACATACAAAAGAAAGTGCATTTTTAAACCAACACCTAAACAAAAAATTTAGTATCTACCACACAGTACACAGAAATTCCTAATGAAACTAAAGCGAAAGAAAATAAAAATGTTTAAAACGTAACATCCCACTCCTTTCACGATAACACTAACAAAATGATTGTGCTAGAAAGTCTGTAGTCACACTTATCAGTCAAATGATTAAGATGGGTAAGAGGAAGTATTTCAGTGATATGCTTTTCTAGTGAGACAAGCAGAAGATGCTGCACTACATTTATGTAGTAGAACGGCCAGGTTGGATGGGGCTTTGAGCAGCCTGGGCTAGTGGGAGGTGTCCCTGCCCAGGGCAGGGGGGTTGGAACTAGATGATCTTTAAGGTCCCTTCCAACCCAAACCATTCTAGGATTCTCTGTTTTCAGTGAGAGGATTTCTGATTTTATTTTAGGAGGTATGATATATTGGCATCCAGGTAATAGAAATGTTACAGCTACATAAATTTAAAAATTCTTTAAAACGCCGTATCTAAAATAATTTGACAGGTGTAGCACAAAGCAACTTCTGGTTAGAAAGTCAGATTTATGTTCTCACAATTCTCAGAGAGACTTCATGGGGTATAACACAGAAGCCCCTCAGGATCTGACACTTAATACTGTTCTACTTAAGAGAGGCAGGAACCTCTCTGAACCTCTCAGTCATCACTTGCTACTGATGAAAATTTAGTCCCAAGCATACACTTTGGTGCCACTTCTCACATCAAGTGCACCCTCTCTAGTGCAGCTTTCACAGACTTGGCGTTTGTTAAGATGCACTGGCACTCTACACACATTACCACTGCTAAGTTTGTTTCCTGGTGACTGCCTTGCCCGCAAGCTATTGCAGTTTTACACAGGTGGGCTGCAGCGTTAGAGAAATTTGATTGAGCAGTGACAGAGGAAAAAAAGAGGCATTTTAAATAACTTCATTTCTTTATTCAAAATCACCATCTCCGGGCTTTTACCAGAGTTAAGATTTCTTTCTAAAGAATTTATAGTAATTCCTTCCATAAGTATTCTGACACACTGTTCTTTCTGTAGATAGGAAGCACAATTGTTAAAATTAATAATTTATAGAGACTTCAACAGCTTGCACTCAGGCAATCTAGATTAATTTCTGCTGGAGCCAGAACTGAGAAAACTAGTGCAATTTTTTTTTCATCACAGACTTCTCTCTCCTCAATTAATCTTTACCAGGCACTCATACGACTTGATGTGCATAAATTCTGCATGAATAATTAGAATATTCTCAGCAGATTAGCTAGTCCTCTGTAGCACACGTGTCTTTCAAAAACCTCATTTTGAGATTTGAAACAATGAAGTTCACACGAATCTCAGGGAATGGATTTTTCACTCTTCAAAATTTTTCAAGCAGATAAAGCAAGCTTCTTTATCTTGGTTTTTGATTGTCAAGTTCAACAGAGGTATCTAAACAAACAGGTCTCAACTGGCACATGAGCTGTCTTCAAGTACTTTGTGGATTTTTATAACATTAAATTTATTTATATTTGTGCCTCTTTATAACATATATGTTCTATAGGTCCTTCTTCCAAAAACTGTTGTATGATTTTAGAGGAGCTCTGTAACGTTTTCAGATGTGCTATGGTATTATTAGATATAAAAAACAGACAGTACGAAATCCAAGGTCCATTCTACTTGTGTAGCTCTAGCTCCATGGCAAACTGATCTTAAAAAGAATTCCCACTACTGACATAATGCCAATTAACGTTATTTCTACTAGGGCAGAGCTAACTTAGAGAGACACAAAGAGAAAAAAATTGCCTTTCATGCATGAAACATACTATAAGAGATGAAATGCTACTTCAGGTAACAGAAAATGCTGTAATTCTGAAGTTTCCTTACCTGCTCTACGCCAGAATTTCATGTGTTTAATTCCAACTGTAATCAATTTATCAGGCATATAAGGATTAATTTTGACAACAAAAATCTTATCTTTGCTTCCCCTGAAATGCAAAGGAAAATATTTTAAATAAAAATATCACTATTCATATTTTTAAATAGCTTTTGGGTTGAGCGTTTTTTTTTTTGCTTATGTGTACCTTCTCTATCTTGCTAACATTTATTTCCAAATCATTAACAAGAATCTATTATGAGGAAGAAAGCCAAAGAAATAACATACTGAGTCCTCATCTATTTTCATTGTACTTCAGTTTTCAAAGCAGGTGAGTAATTATACTACTTCGGAAATCCACTAGGTGGCAATTTCTTTGCAAAAGAATATATAGTTGCATTAAGTTTAGGTATACAGCATTTAGATCTCTGACAGCTCATAATGCAACTTAAAGGTCTAAGTAGTGAATCTTATTTAAAAGTCTCTCATTTTGAAAATAAATTTCCATTCTCAGTAATCTTTTAATTTATTTTTCTTGTTAGAATAAACAATATGCTGTTGATATCAATTTAAAATGGAAATTTCAGTTCTTTCTAAAAACACTAATACCTGTTATGTGTGTTAGATTTCTTACCGTGCTTCCATAAAACCAATGCTTTGCTTCAGTCCTAGAGTTTGAAAAACAACTTTCAACTATGTTTGCTATCTGTGCAAGGAAAGACATGCTTACTAATAGGTGTTTTTTTATTTAAAATGCAGAAGAGCCTCTAATCCCTTATTTTTGTTCCCTGTTTAAGAGTGAAAGTAGTCTTTTACCTTCTGTCATTTTCAGACCACTAAATGGACTAGTAGCAAAAATCATGAACCAGTTTCTATCCAAACTTACACTGCAATCTTCACTCAAGAAGATTGTCATCAAGAATTGTCCTGGTTTGAGGCAAAACAGAACTAATTTTCTGTTTTGTAATTTTACTTTTTAGCTGGGCCTCTTCTAACTGACTAAACTCCGAAATTAACAGCATATTGTTCAGAAACTGTTCTCTCAGAGTGGTAAGATCTGATAAGTAAGATTGGTAGGTTCAAAGTAGGGAGATTTTTAAAAGAAAAAAGAAAGCTGAAAAAAATTGCTATATTTAAAGCAATAGATGCTTATAAAAAACAAAGTCAAAGGTTTCACAAACCTTACTCAACATTAGAAATGAGAGTCTATTTTGTAGATTAAAACTCTATTTAATAAAACACCTGCAAACTACTATCCCAAGAAAGATGTGACCTCTGATGAAAAAAGATTTGAAAAGCACAGTGTACATCACCAACTCTGGCAGGGCCAACAGAAGTGAGTTTTACAGAAATTATTGCAGAACACATCAAATAAATGTAAATAAACTTTGCCTTCTATGTCTTCTTGCTTCACCAGTTGAGCTGTCACTATAATAATTCTTGTTGTCTCTATCAGAGGTTCATTTTTTTCTTCCAAAGAAAGGTTTAAGGCTGTGCTAAATGTTATCGCCTGTATCACTTAAGGGATAAAACTGTTAATTTATTAGAGAACTATTATTCTTTAATGAATGTATTTTGCTTACTGTCATCTGGGTAAATCCAGGTACAAATTTTAAGGCAAAGTTAAATTCCTACCTTACTGCTGAAAGCTTTTCTCCTTTCTTCCAGTCCCAGAGTACAACAGTGTGATTGTCGTCTATTCCAACAGAAGCCAATCGTTTCCCATCCGCTAGAAAAATAAATTTATGATTAAGAGAGTAGATAGATAACATTATGTTGCAATAATAAGAAACTATATTAAATAATATTATAACTTCAAAAATATTATAAGAAGAATGTACAAACAGGTAAATAATTGTATGACATGTACTTAAGAGGCATGCCTATCGTCTGTTTGCTTTTAAACTTGAGTGGTCAGTTGGATAGAGTTTAGGACTTTAAGTTACCCGGTCTAAAAATTGGAATTAGACGCTCTGTGTTTGTATCAAATCCTTTGTTCAGGTAGTTGCCGATCCAGCTGATTAGCAACAAAAACCTTCATCGCAGTTTGCACTGTGAGAATTTTCTGTCCACTCTGAAAATCCCTGTTCATTTCTAAACAGGAAAGTATTGAAGCAATACCATGAACTTTATGAAATATCCTTAAACTTAGTAATAGTGCGAAGTCTTTGAGAAGCTCTGACACGCACATATCCCACATTAATCTCCAAAAAAAGAAGTTATTTCTGGTCACTTGTAATCAACAACTTTCTGAAAATTATGTATCTTTGAAATTGCTATGCATCTATGCCAAAATTGGGGAAACGAGATTTGCATCTTGAAAAAGGAGAACAAAACAAAAGTAAGAAGCATCAAAGACTCCAAACTACTCATCTTTGTGATTACACAACTTCGCTGTGAGCGTACAGATCCTATCTAGTAAATCCAAACATTGAAGAATTAATAGAAGCCAGTGGAGAAGGCGTAATTAAACATTGTAGTGGAATTTGATGTACGGGGTACAAAAATATCAAGAGATTTAACTGACAGTCTCTTATGTTAGTATAAGGTGGAGAGAGAGGCTGGGTTTCTGCTCAGAACTATTCCGTAAGTGGACTTTTTGAATTTATCAGTGTGCTAACCAATCAGCTTGCAGATTTAACAATAATAAAAAAAAAAGGCACTCCTGAACAATTTGCTCAAAAATTTGCTTACACAGCTGCATTGCAGACACAATGCTCCAGATCGGTGCGCCTGCCTCTTAAAATCAAAACCAATTCCAAAGTGATCAGCCCAGCTATTAAACAGCACAGAACCTGTTCTTGCACTTCCTGATGTGCAAGACTCCACAGGAGCTCTTTTTAACGAATGATCACTTTAAGATAGTCTGTCTCATTTGACATTGATCACTGGAGAATATTTTTAGGACAAAATCTTCAGCGTAAAGCAATTCCAGTTGTTCACTAGAACCAATTAGCTTGTATTTTCATACAAAGAAGGAAAATTGTATATAAATAAAAAAATAAATACTTATTACCTGAAAAATCAACAGCACAAACACCATACTGGTGATAGCCCTTTAATACTGAGAGTGGTTTTATTGTTTCTGTATCCCAAATGTGTATTGAGGAATCTCGACCAACCTGAAAGTATAAATATTTGTAACTATAGTTTTGTGTCATTTTTCAGTTACTTCACACAGTTGTTTAAAAGTATAATAATGACAAATACTTTTTAAAGTGTTAGAAAAAATTCACAGTGATAAAATTTTCCTAGTATTCCTTCTGTCTGGCTAGCAGTATTATTCCTCCTCCTGCTTTAGAAGTATCACTCCCNGAAATCAAGGTGACTTCTATTGCTTTCTGGTGTTATTACAAATGCCTGCAAGTCAGATTCCAATGCACTGATACCCATGAAGTAGTGTCCACAAGAATAGCACTAATGCAGGTAATTAGAACTTCGTAAGAAATGGAACAGAGATTATTCTTTTCAACTAGGTACAAACATTATTAGTCAACATTTACAAGACTACTTGCTATTCCAAAGGTTTTGCACCTCAGTACACAAAAAAGGGCTGCAAAACCAGAACACTCTCCTGTGTTTAAGCCCAGGGGGAGGACTCAAGAAAAATAGGATTTATTTCTGGTATTGCCACAAACTTGATATGTGATGTTTGCAAAGCTTTCCTTAACATCCACTACCAGGAAAATCTGAACCAGTGTTGCATTGGGAAATTAATTACTGATTTACCTGATTTCTGCAGGTAATGTAGCACACAACAGAATATAAAGTGTATATACAAAACAGTATATAATAGAGTGCATCTTTCTGTTGATAGCATAAAGTATTTTAAAATATAGTAAATCCAGGTATGCTTTTATTCATAGTCTTTACTACTTAAAATTAAAAAGAATCAATTCTCACATTTTGGGCTTTAATCACTAAACTGACCTGCAAATCTATGTTAATCTTTCTGCTAGTTTATGTTAATTTTACGCAAATAAAGGACATTATAGGAAAAGTTTATTTCTATTAAAACTTTCCATTCATGTGTTCTCCAATTTATTGCATAATAACAACAATGATAAACATGATAATAAATTGAAAAACCCTAAAACATAAAATCAAACCTTCAAGTCCCATTGTATAAACATTTATGGGAAGAGACATTTGTCAGAAAACATGAGTGAAAAAAAATTTACCTAAAATTACTGTCTGGCAAAAGATAAAATGACCCATTATAAATATTTTAGCAACATACATACCCATGCCGCATGTACAAACAGTAAATGGTTTGGCTATAGGTGATAACAAAAACCATCATGTATGAAACTCAAATACCAGAATGTTGTTAACAACTGCTAACTTCATGCTATGTAATAATACACGAATGTAGTAGTAACATAACTAACTTCACACCTAAGATATTAAAAAAATGCATTTTAATTGCACATTTCCTCCACTTGTTATCATGAAGCAGCAACATAATGCTGAATAAAACATATGAATCTATTATTAAATAAAATTGAGGTTCAAAAAAAACTACCAACTAACAACTCTCATCAGAATTAATATAAAGAACTGGAAAAAACATTTATGATGCAGTTTTGTAATTTGATTCCATCTGCAACACAAATGCAGTCCTTTACCCGAATAAATGTAGACTGGACTTCCTTCCTCCAAACCAGACTTTCCAAAATTCAGTATTAACAACTTCAGATTCTTATTGCAGATAAACATGCATCCTACCTGGCCCGTTGCCACATAGTCCTTTAAGGGATGAATCGCAAGGCAAAGAATGTCATCATCATGACCTAGATAAAAGCGCTGGGTGTTCTGCTGTCGATTGTACACCACTCCCACTGCTGCAACATGGTATACAATTTCACCCGTCTGAGTGTAAAATAAATTGCTTCGACAGTCGTAACCTCTGTAACTAATTAAAGAAAAAAGTTTGTTCATCAAGGTTGTGACAATATATACAGAAACTTTGACACAGCATTATGCAAGATGCATTTTGCATGAGTAAAACCTCAGGTTACTTACCAATTACTGCTTTGGTGTTGTAAGATTATTAACAAATTTACCCAAAGAAACACCAATTTATCCATTTCATATACTATTCAGACATTAGTTTGAAAGTGGCTGCTCTTTAATAGTTACTGTCCACAACTAGTTTAGAAGAGGAAGTAATAGCTGGTAATTGTTCCAGACCACATGGAGAATTCAGGCATGCAATACGGAATTAAATGAAATAGCCAGAAGTAATACTTGGGACATTTTCTATCTCTTACTGCTCAAAAATCATGCAGCTTAAGTTTCCACAAGAATGTGGGCAACATAGATATCATAAAATGGAAAGTTTCCGGAAACTTGCTAACAGAAAACTAATGCATGTATTTTCTTCCAGATCTTTCAAATCTTTCTCCTTTTTAGAAGGAAAACCTGTCTCCTTTCTGTATTGATATAGCAACTGGCAAGAGCAGGCCAATTCCCAACTGAGGGCTGTACGCACTATCACAGTATACATATTTCTTTCTAAGTGGGATTAATATTCAGTACCCTATAAAAAACAAAGGTGGCGTTTTCAAAAAGGCTAGGGTCCTACTTCCACAAGTAACTTAAGAGGCTCAGAAACCTAAAAAAAAATTCAACAAGCAAGTAGGTTTTAAATTAGTGTTTTTAATAATGCTATCCCTGGCAGTCAATGGAGATAATGTTTAAAAATGTGTAACTGAAATTCATTGCTTCCCTTCTTCCAATATAAAAAATACTCCATATACTCCTGACACATCCTGTGTCTATGCTATTAATTCTCCAGCTAACCTCTTTCTGTTCCTTCTTCTGTTCTTACAGATATTCACTAAATCAGCTTTTCAATTATTTTACAAAGATGCAGGCAAAATCTGATTACACCTCTAAACAGATAGTTAAATTTACAGAATGGGAATAACACTTAAATGTGTTTGAATTGGCCATGAATGTTCTTTATTAGGGATCATAAGGCTCTACTTAGGCATTTTGCACCCAACTTCTAATTGTACTAGTTGAAAAAATGCCCTGATCAGCAAGTCATTCTTGGCAAACAAAATAACTCAATTTTCACCATCAGCAACTGCAAACTAACAGAGATCTCTAATGTTTATGGTATACGTCTCAAGACACTCATTTCTTTACTTAATTAAAAGCATGTATCATGAGAAAAAAATGCATTATTTTTAAGAAGAAAACAAATGCAGGATCTTTTTGCAGCAGTGCCGTTCTTTAAGTTATTGCATAAGAAAGATAAAGATGTAACTGTACACATACCAATAAGTCTCTTACACAAAATGAATGGGTAGCATTAAGACAATTACTGCATATGGACACTTAAAAGGTTTAAATGACACAGAAATTACGCTGTTCAGATAGAAAAGTTTTTCATAAAATTATATACAGCTTTCCTTGAGTACACGGTGCAACCATGTACTGGTCAAGTAACGAATAAGGGAATAAGGCAGCCTACCAACTTCAGCTTAACGAATAGTATTCTGAAAACTCCAGCCATGGATCCATGTTCACACATACTAGACATTTGCATTACTGGAAAAAAACACAGCATGTACCTGGAGCAGTTTGAACACGCTGTGCTTCTGTTGGCTCACCTACACTACGGGCAATGGTACTGATGGCAGATCGTAAGCGATTAGAGAAAAATTGCTAAATTCATCTCTCAAACAGATCAGCAGATGGTTCAGGTCCATCCCTCCTCAGATGCAGAATACAGCATTTCCCCTTCTTGAAGATTGTGAGATCCCTCTCCCTGCCCAGTTCTCCAGCCTGTCCAGGTCCCTCTGGACGGCAGCACAGACATCTGGCGTACCAGTCACTCATCCCAGTTTTGTGTTATCTGTGATACTGGGAAGTCCAAAGCTGGCTCTCATTAGATCATGAACAATCAAAGTGAACTTTTTAAACCAGCAAAAACTACGATAGTGCAGAAACAAAAGCTTTTAAATAAGTCTCCCTCCAACCCACTGTTTAGACTGGTATTCACAGGCAGGTCCTTAACTTCAGGTTTGGTCCCAGCCCAGCAACTTTTCAGTGGCTGCTGAGTTACTGCCCCTTCAAAGTCTCTCTTTCCATTAGGTCTGGGGCTCAGCTGTATGTCTGCTCCCTGCCCTTCTCAAAGTGACCAACAGTGGAGACTCACAATTCAGGTGCAGACTTTTCAGTCATGCTTTGCTCTCCCTCCATCCATATCCTTCACTAACAAATTCCCCAGCAGCAACACGTGCAGATGTTTTGAAGCTGATTTCTGCCCTACCCAAAGTGCTGCCTGCTCGCCCTGCATGCCTGCACCCTTCCCTCATATTCAGCCACTGTTTTTTTAAGGGACATAACACAATCTATAAAATACTATGAAAAAAGAAAACAAAAATAACCTATCACAGTACGCAACACCAACATGAAAACTGTCAGTAAGGAGCAGAGATTACAAAGGCATGCACAGTGCCAAAGAAGGCATCTAGACCCATCATGATGCTCAGATGACATTTTCCCGTGCTTCACTCTGCACTGTGCTCTTAAAAATACTGGATTTCCTTCGCAAGTGCAATTTAAAAAATGCTAAATATGCACCCTAAATGATAATATTTTAAAAAGCAGCTATATGTATGCTGAAAGAAATCATGCTTTAGACATACTGGACATTGACCAATTTCTTACAAGCTTAGCTGTCACTTACAAAAGCAAAAAGCATTAAGACAGATCCTTCTACCTGCAATCCAGAAATTCAGAATTTTCCCAGCTCTTGCTGTAACAATTGCCTATATACCCTAAGCTAAGCACAGTGAAACTGAGTATGTTAATGCCACATACCAGAGGACTATTCAAAACCTCCAAAATATATCAAGATGCAGGAAAATAATTCATATTACTCATATCTGTAACTTTTTATGATCAGAAGCTTGGATTTTAGTTCACTACCTCCAGTTATAAAAAGAAATTAAGTAGGTGCACAATCAGTTGCTTACAATTAAAAGATATTTTGCCAAAATATCGAGCAAAGACAGATTATAACCCAGTTAAACACATCTGGTCTTTCCCACATGCCGGGCTACGAACTCCCTGACTATTGGTACTTTTCACCAGATGGCTTTAGACAGTCCAAGCAGAGATGAAAAGTATGTTTCACTGAAGATTATTCCCTGAGAATGTGCTACACAGTTCCAAAATACTTACTTTTCTATATTACTAAACCAATTTAGAATTGAGATTATTAGCTAATCTCAGAAAAAGCACAAAGAGGAACAATTTCTTCACATGCAAAAAGAAAACAAACCACAGAAGTAATTTATAAGTCATCTTGATTAGCAACTAGAAACTAAATAATATTGAAAGCAAGCTCTGCATCACAGTTACCTGGTAATAGGAAAGAAGACACAATAATCACAACACTGCATTCTGCAGTAGCTGATGCTTTCAAGTGGTCTTCAGCACCAGCTAATCAAACCATCAATCCAGGACTGATTCAAGTTAATACAACAGTAACTTTCAGAAGAAAAGATTGCTACCTCAGTGCTATGTAGGAAAACAATTTTGCCATTACCAAGGTCATGAAGAGCAGGGACTGGATTCAGCTTGAGATTAAGAAATGTAAACATAGGTGTTCACATCTGTGTTAGATATATTAATACCTATATTTTAATCAACAGTGTTCTAGTCAATACAGCCAAGGGAACCTGCAGGACTGCTCAGCTGACCGACTAGTCAGCATTTAATTTTACTTGAGCCAAATCATTCTTAATGCTCCACTGTGACGGAGGTTTAGATACACACACAAACCCACCTACTTTTAGGCACACAATCGTAAATGTTTTAACTTGAACCCGGATCCTACCCACAGTTGCAAGTTACACATCTACAGCCAACCAAGGGGGAGCTTCACAAGTAGTGTCCTCTCTGGGAAAAGAGTCAACATCCATATTTTGTCTGACGCTGTAATTGTTTCAAAATTTTTGTTACTTTTCAAAGTACATATGGGACATTTCCGAATGTAGTGCAACCATCCCCAAAAATCTCCAGAAGAAGCAAATGTCAAAATAAACATGGTGGAGGTCAGGGTCTTTAGCATAAACGTAGAGATAATTCAGAAAAAATAAAAGTATTTTCACATGGCAATAGTGTTTTCCCAACAGGACCCCCTCATAGCTTACTCCCTTCAGGTGCTATTTGTAGGTATTCATAGCTCTCTGGTAGAAATCCATGCAAGGTGTCATAAGACTCATTTAAGAGCATGAGAAATCCCATGTAATCTTGAAACCATAACAAAATTTCATCTTATGATAAGGTCAGTTCAATGAACATCCTGAGACTCAAACTACAATTTTGCTTAAATCCTCTGAATATAAAAAAATATATATATCATTCTTATGAGATGAACAGCATAGCTTGGAGAGAGTACAGGACATAAGTATTAGAGTTGCATACTTATTCCCTGGCAGCAAAAAGAAAGTAGTATAAGCATTGAGTCTGAGAAAGTGGTTCCTCTGAATATCTCATAAGATGTATTCTTTTTATGCTTCTGAACCTCCACTGTCAAAGACATGGCAGAAAGAAAATACAGGAATAGCCATAACCAGGCCAAACTAGTACACCACTGTTATAACTTGTTCCTCATAATGACTGCATCAGATCTCTTAGAGAAAGACACACTTAAAGATTAACCTAGCAGTTGCTTTCTCATCTGTATTAGTCAGTGGCTGGCTCACATACTCAGCGTTATTGTTTTTATCCCCTTCCAAAAGAGGAAGTAAACAGAGGTTTAGAAGATTTCTTACAGGATATAAAGAGATTTTTTTAAAGCTCATCTTTCAAGGCAGTTGACAAATTCAAAACACAAAACCAACGTGCTCAAAAGCAAAGAAGGCAAAAAGAGCTTCCTATCCCCTAAAAAAAAGCACCACTTTTTACACTTTCAAGGAACATCCAAGACATTTCCATTGCAGCTAAAGAAAGATGAAGCAAAGCAGACTTCCTGAATCAGAGAATATGCCTATTACTCACTTGGATGTGGGTCACTTTAAAGTTAACAGCCTGGACATTGGGAAAAATCTGTTGTTCAGCATGGATTCTTCATTAGTTTCCTTGATGCCCATTGGGTAACCAGACAGAACTCAACTGGACATTCTACTTCTGGTCATTCCTGGATATTCTGGTCAAGCTTCACTTCTGTTGTGAAGGAAATAACAATAATCCCAAAGATCCAGGGCCCTTGCTTGTGCTACATCTTCTTCAGGATCATTTGGTTTGATTCTTAGACCAAATTTTAAAGACTACATACAGCTACCCACCTTAATGCATTTTCTAAACAAATATAAAAATCTTCAACTGTGAATTCTGGAGCGTCAAAAATAGAAATAAAAAAAAACAGCTTTGTACCAAGCTTCTCAGTTGTCATTACTTCCAAAGCTATTCCTTAGACTCCATGTCTTCTACAGACAGAATTGCTGAGTTGAATGATTAACGATTCTTAGCCAATTAATTTATTAAGCATTCCATATGGAGCCTTTCTAAAATGATTTAAGTGTCATTATAAAGATAAACAGTATCAGTAACTTCTCTGTGCATTTAGTTATCTCCAAAAAGAAGCTATATCCCTGCAAAGAGGTATCTTTTTGAAAGGAAAACACAATATTGCCTGACTTCCAATGCCTCAGTTTAAAAAACCACTTTGGTTCTGCTTTGGTTCAAGGGAATTTATATTTCTGATCATCATTCTAAAGTAGTAACATCCACTGCCAGTTGGCTTTAAAACATCACATCTTTGTCCTGATGAAAAAGTCTTCACTTTTGAAGAGTTACGGGAGACTACCAATCTCAAAGAAGAAATGATAAGATTTCAAGGATGCACCTGAAAGTCATTTTCTTACTCCAATTACCACCAAACCCAGAATTAAGCTGAATTTTAACAGGCTTATAGGACCTATTAAGAATTATATTTCATCCCTAAACTAACATAAGGAATGTGTAAATTGTTTCAGAGTAGGTACAAACAGTTCATACTTGTTTTTTATTTAATAAAACACTGATAGAAACATCACTTAGCACAGAACCCAGTTGTCTTCAACTACACCAAGTTTCTGTCTATATTTCCAAAATAATATGCCAAGGAGAGCTATTACTTTCCAGTTACAGAAAAACATGGTTGATAGCCAAATACTGTATTTAGTCACCTGTATTCAGATAATAAATATTAGCTAAAGTTTCAGTACAAATTCATGTCAAAATTCATGTTCAGAATTAGTCTAGCTCAGCATCAAACTTTCTAGGGTAAATTTATTTTTACAGAAATAAATGAAAACAATAAATGACAAAGCAACTGACCTAAAGGTCTTCCATCGGGTTATTAAATTACAAACACCAATCTACAAAACACAAACAGTGTTTTGTATATTTTAAAGAATACAGCTAGTATGTTTTAAAGAATACTAGTTTTCATACCCATGAACAAAATGTAATCTTATACTGTTCCCTGGAGCTCGCTCTCGTCTCTTAGAAGCTGCACTTTTTCTTTTTTCTTTGCATTGCTCTTTAAGTTGAGGTAGATCTTCTTTGTAAACCTATAAGAAAGGGCACACTTATAAATTAAGAGATTCACAAGAAAAGCATGTTTCAGAGAATTCAGACACAGTTATCACCCACAAAAATGTTACAATGATGACATTGAAAGAAATTTCTAATAACTGTAGATGGTTATTGTACAGTGTAACTTAATTTTAAACTACAACTAAAACTCCAATAGAACATGCTAGGAATTTACGTATTCACTTTTTTTTCCCCTACTGTATCTTAATATTTTGAATGCATCAGATAATAAAAAATTAATCTAAAGGTTTTGGTCAGTTCCTGCTCAGCTCTCAGTCTCCCCAGTTTTCAAATTTCAACAGGTCTTCAAAAGAGACCAACTTTAAACCTGGGAAATATCCCAACTGCCATTAAAATTAAAATCTTTACCTGTCGACGATAGGTGATCTGTGTCTCTTGTTCAATTTCAGAGTCCAGCTCTGGAACATCAGACTGATCTGAATCTGATTCATCACTATTGGAATCAACCAGACTCTCTGCCACCAAAAAAAAAAACAGAAACAGAAAATGAAGCAACCTCAGTTATAAACCAAACAACGTTTAAAGGAACTGCTTAATGTTTCTGATTTGACAACCAATGCGTATATTAACTACAACATAAACTGCTAATAATTGACAGGCTGACAGGATCACTTCTGCTGATAAAGCAAAAATAAGCCAACTTGTAACTATGATTATGATCTCTAAGAAGAGAATGAAGTAATGAGTATAAAGCAGAAACTAAGACTTGCAGAAAACAAGAGAAGTAAAGGGCTCCAAAGAAAACTCATGGTTAGGTGAGCCATTCATGTTAAGTAGCAATTCTCTATGTACATCAGGAAGAAAAAAAAATCATATACAGGAAGGAAGTGATAAAATTTTCAGTGACTGTGGAGAAAAACAATAATCATTTAATGTTTCTGGTTTACATCATCTGTGGAAAGCCAAATAATGCTGCAGCACAGAGTTTCATTCCAACAGAAACTGACAAGAATGTCCTTGCTGATAAACGACAATATATTTGGATCTTTCTGCAACCTTTGCCTGAATGTCGCACATTTTTTGATTAAGAAACCAGACAAAAAAGTCAGTCTAGAACACAAATGGATTTTAAAAGATCACAAAATGTAATTGCATAGAGAGAATTACTACTCAGTAAGAAACATTTCTAGAAATATGCAATAAAGAGCAATCTTTGGAGCTATACTACTCAACATTTTTATCAGCGATCTACACAAAAAACAATGTTGCTGACAATTAGAGTTAGAAAAGTCATTAACATGACAATTATCAACAGTGTAATAGAACAGATGTATGCTGCACATATTGTCAGATAGCCAGAAGTAAGGTTATATATCCAGGAACAAGAAATCTAAACAACACTTAAAATTTTATCTTGGGAAGGAGTAGATAATGAGAAATTTGGGTCCCAGGAAATAATTATTTGAAAATTAATTCATACCATCAAGGATCAAACCAGTTAAAGGCTTCTTGGAGGCTTCATAAAGGAGATGAAGGTAACTATTCCTTCTTTCCGCGTTTGGCACTGACAAGGCCAGCACTGATTCAGCATTCATTTACCTATTATCTGGGTCCACACTGACAGATCTCCATCTAATCTTAGCAATTAAAGGGTAAAACAGCCTATTTAATTGTAACTCTATATACTTATTTCCCCAAAGGACTCTCTAAATTCCTTTAGGAATTTCCAAGTGAGGCACTCAGTTAATTGTTTGATTTTGGGAATAATTGCTGTATCAGTCACTGGTGGAAACATGATCTACATTTTTTCCGAAAATATTAAACACCTATAGTTTGCTTTAAAAAAAAAATAATACTCAATTACAAAACTTAAATCATCATCTAAGTACTTCAAAAATTTTAATCAAATGACTATATGCATCTTTTTTTTTCCAGTGACATCTGGGCAACCATTTGTTGTCAATTTAGTAAAGGACGATAGCTACAGAATTCATAAATTCCTATCTATGATCTGAACTTTTAAATTTTCCCTTTACACAGGGAACAGAGCAGTAAATTATTTTTCGCAGTCTTGCTAGACTGAGTATGCAAGGTACAGGCAAGTATTAGGCAACGCTATCAGGTACTTCAGGCAGCTGCAAAGTTTAAAGAACAACAATTTTGTGCAGATTGACAATTCCGAATACTAATGTCCATACCTGCACCAAAGAATTTTACTTCTCTTTCAGTCTTTCCTCCTCCCCACTTCCCTTTTTTTTTTTTTTTAATAAGTTATTTACCTTGAGGTGCTATATGAAGAGAATCCTTCAACTTGCGGTCAGGGACAAATTTCCACTGAAAGACAGAATGATCAGCTCCCCCAATTGAAACAACCCACTGGTGATCGTGCGACCATCTGACATTTGTCACGTGAGCAGAATGACCAAGATATTTTTTAAACTTTGCTCCTAGAACAGGAACAAAAAACTCTTTCAATATAAGTGGAATAAATGTTTCAGACGCACCTTAGGAAAACATACCAAGGAACACTCATAAAAAAAGACATTTTAATTACTAGTGATATTTTAATTAATAGCACCAACTTCATGCAGTATTCTCAAATATTAATCTGTCTTTAAGATAAATTTTTAAAATTGGATTCCAGGATATAGTATCTTTGACAAGTCGAAGACACATGATAGTGCTCTGTGAGGTGTACTAAAGGAAGACTTTTTAAAAATTTGATTGCATTTATTTTATCTTTGCAAACCAAGATTTTGCCAGAAACCAAACCAAAACTAAACCATTTTTAAAAAATTAAATAAATGTAAAACTTCTGGCTATCCTATTCAAAATGCAAATAAATATTGTTACAGTTGTCAATACACCAATCTATCATTGTTTACCAGCTTTGAGCTAAAACTAAACTTCTAAGAATAAATATTGGCCATTTATATAATTTTCAAAAGCCCAGTTTTCTAAAACCTTTTTATTGAGTAATCAAAAATCAAAAATACATGTTTATAATTGAACTTAAAGGTATTACCTTTTCTTAGACATGGGTATCGAAAGAGCTTTACTATTCCATAATCATCAGCTGTAACCATAACTTGCCCAATAAAATTTGCATCCACAGAATTTATATCATTTATATCTGAGTATTTGGGCCAGATTCCATTAACTTCAAGGCCAGAAACACAGGTCCATGATGCCCACTGAATGCCTTTTAATTCTTCCTTGCTTGTTACTTCTTTTCCACCTAAGAACAGAAATAAAGAGCTATTTTTCAATATTCACTTTTGCAATTTTAAAGAACGTAAAATTTTTTTAAATTCTCCAGAATAAAATCCAACTGAGACAGAATTAAAAACTGACTTCCAAAACTGTCTAATATTCTCTATCATCACCAACAGTATCAGTAGTAAGGCTTCTCAAGGCTACTTAACAGAGGAGCATGACTTTGGTACTTTACAGTTTTAATTATTTCTTGGTATCTGTTTGAGACTGTGTTATTTTTAAATGTTTATCAAAAATACATGTAGCCACTCTAAGATAAAGTTGTTGCTGAACTATTCTAGAAACCTGGATTATTTAGAGCAAAAAACGAAGAATTCATTTAGATCTAGCCACTTTAAATTACTGAAAATACTGATTTTATGCTTAGATCCTTGTAACATTATCTCACATCAGCTCTATCTTTAATAAGATTGTTCCAATCCTGCAAAGTTTCATGTAGAAGCTTAAGAACTGCGTCAGGCCAAAGGCCCATTTAATAAATACTGTGTCTTGAGGAATGGCCAGAAGTAAAGTGTAGGAGCAACAAAAGAACAATGCAAGCAAATGTGCAATGAATCTGACTGACAACTTTTACAACTGCAGAACCTGAGCAGGACACTGCCAATAATTCACCCCTCAGTCTTCAGCAGTAACAAAACTGAAGGCATCTGGGCTGGATTTTTTCCTGTTTTCTTATTGTTAACAGGATTCTGATTAGTGGGAGAGGATGGGATGGAATGTAGAAGAGCAGCCTCAGGCACTGTAAGGAGGTAAATTTTCAACAGAGGGATAGGGCAAGGGAGAACTCAAGTGGACTGAGTGAACAGAGGAAAGAACAGCCATAGAGAAAAGATAAAGCAAAATGGCAAATAAACTAAAAAGGAAAAATAAAAAAAACCCAAAACAAAAAACCCAACAAAACAATCAATTCATGCTCAAGGAAAAGTTTAACTACTATATACCAAAAAGTGGAAAGGAACTCAAGTGCCCTGTCTGAAGACCCTTCAATTCTGATGAAAAAACTACACCCTTTGACAAGGTTTACTTTGTAATCTTTTTCAATCACTAATCTGTGTAAACGATGACTATTAATACTGGTTATATTCATGACTAAATCCAACAGATCTTTTATTAGGCAACTGTAAGTTCCTTACTCATTTATAGTGACATTTCAAGTGTTATATGATGCCCATCATTATTTTAAAATATTTAGGAGGTTCCTCTAACTTCCCTGACTTCGAAAGCTTGTTTATGAACAAAGTTTAGCACAATCCCACATTCTAATACAGAAAGAAACTCCAGACTGAATGCTGCCTATGTAACTCAGAATTGCTCATCCTGTGTGTATGTCTTTGTTACAGCCTAATTAAATTCTCACTTACTATCTTTTCTTACATATCTTCTGTCTCATTCAGTGCACAAAACCAAAAGCATGGAATGAATTAGAAGCTTCAACAAAGAGAGACACAAACAGCTTGACGGAACTATGAATAATGTACAGCGCAAAGCATAAATACTGTATAAGAAATTAAGGGACAATATAGTAAGTGGTGATGAAAATAAATACTACAACTACGATGAGTGTGAAAAATATAGAATGATATTATGTAAAGAGTGCATACACGCAGAAGAAACAAGTAAAACCTTGTGACAAACACTGCCCTTGACATATTGTAATTAGGACTACTCAAATGTGAAGCGTTCAGATATACATAACATGCGCATATGTCCTCTGCAGAGGAAACTGTCGTAGTGAACAATGTTTCAAGAGTACGGGACAGTTCAGTCAAGTTTTCAAGACAGTGTTGCTTGAAAAATATTTACAATTATGGGGTTGTCACAAACTTTGAATCTGAAAACTCTATTTTAACATTATGTAATATACTCATTTTCTTTACTAGTCCCCTGCCATAAAAGAGAAGACACATTTGAACTTGAGTTATCAGTAGACTGCCCCGCTAAATTCCATGTTGATATTTTTATTCGTTTTGAAGGTTCCATGATCAAATCATGTATGTATCACAGCTTAAATATTTCTTGTTTCCAGTGAGTAATTCCTAACATCACGACATCCTTATATGAGGTACTCTTATTTTCTCTACAGTTACCTAATCCCATTATACTTCCAAATTAATTTGCATCCCGATTGTTTCTACCTGTAGATATTTCTCCCTGTAAAAGCTCTTTTAAGTTAAATTCCACAGTTCTGCTGCAAACACAGTTCCAGAAAACCAGATGACTCTTCTGAGATGCAACATATTGATTTTTCCCACACATTCTTAAAAAACATACGGTGCAAGCAAATGATAATCTATTTAATATCTAAACTCAATAAGTACAAAGCTATTAAGCTATTGCAAAACTGAATTTGAATGCAATATTATTCTTTTTCTAAAAAAGCGGAGCAAAGATTTCTTTTTGAGAAATAAATTATCAGCCAGCATCTCTACCATGAAAAGAGGCATTACAAAGAAGAGTAAATACGTAAGGACAAAAACATTTAAGTAGCTTTGCCAGAAAATGCTGTACTTACTCAAATATAGCAAATATTTATACAAACTTAGGAAAAAAAAATTCTCTATAACCCAGTGCTTTGAACCAGGATCTATATTTGGCTGTTTTTAAGAAACTACTATACTTTCTTTCTGTATTAAGTAAAAAATATCATAAAAGCAACTCAGAATCTTACTTGGCATCCTGTAAAAAAGTCTCTTCCCATTGCCATCATTGGTCTGTAAGTATTTACTGTCCGAAGACCAATCCATATGGGTGATGAAACTCAAAGATCCAATACATTCCCCAACTTTCTTGTATCGTTGAACAACACCATATATATCCACAGAGCTGTCATTGGAACCAACAGCCAGGAAATTCCCATCTGGTGAATATTTCAGTTCATGAATAGCTTCTTTCCTGTCTTTGATATGAACAACCTCAGTCATATCTCTGTAGTATGAAAGAAAGCATGTCATAAGTATAGAAGAGTCTTATCATACTGTCAAGTTCCCAGCTTTAAAAAACCGACAAAATTGTGAAGTGATGAAGTGGACTTTACTATCCTACGTGCAAACATAATACTGCTATCTTTAAGACCTGTGTAGGGCTTCGTGGGGAAAAAAAAAAAAAAAAAGAGAAGGGAATAGTGACAGAAGATGGTGCTGCACTGGGCTGAGGGAGAGTGAAAAAAACGAATGTTCAAGTTGGGTCCACAAAAAAAATGATTAGGTAGATTACCAGATCTTTATTCACTCAGAGAAGAAAACTTCACTGACATGAGACACAGATCGTATTTTCCCTTTTAAACAGCCACAAGACAGCACTGGTTTTGTATGCCTGATGTGCTGACAGCAGCACTCCGACACACGGAAACAATTTAGGAAGTAATGCAAATTTGTTTCTTAATAATTCAAGAACAATTAATAAAGCCAAAACACTTCCTAGAACACTGGCGTTCTCTGCAAATAGAGCAGCAGACATTTTCAAATATGTTATTATGGAACAACATGAACACATGTAGCACACACATTTTAAAAAGACTGGTAATTTAAAACAGAAATCTAAGTGATCTCCTCATGTATAGTCACTACAGTTTCAATATACATACAATTTATAAAAGCAACTCAATAACATGCATGAAAGAGTTAATAAAGTATTTATTTTTAGGTTTTGTAACATACCTAACTCGAAGCACAGTGAAAGAGCCATCCTTCATTCCGAGAGCGAGATGGATTCCATCGGTACTAACTGCAGCACAGCGAATGGGTTCCTCCATATTGCACCGGGCAATCAGAGCATGGTCTATTAAACTCCAAATTCTAAAGATAAAGTAACAATCACAAATGTAAGGAGGGGTTTGTAGCTATGTCATAGATAGCATGAAGCCTACAATTTCTGCAGAATGCTGACACGAAAATGTCCTATTTTAAAATAATTTTCCACAAGGAAGACAAAAGTGTGAATTTTGCATACAGCAAAGAATATTCTCATATTTAAAATAGTGAGAAAATATCTAATGAGAAAATGCAGAGGCAGATTAATTTTATTTGACTTTCTGAATATAAAACAAATGACAACATATGACAATATATACTTTTAGACCACTCTGAAAATTCCACTATTTTGTTACTCATTTTAGCCAAGAACATTAAAGAACAGTTACAGACTTCGGTCAGGAAACATATCCTTTCCTATTAACAAGTCATTATTCATAACTCTTTACATGCAACTAGATATTATAACATGTAAGGTTTTACTACAGGGTACACTACAACATCTATCATTTACAAGATACCTCTGGAATTCTAAAACATTATTTCAATATTCATAATTCAACTACTGTTTTGCTTAACCACTTTACACTTCAGATATTTAACAAAAATGCCAACACATTTAATTTCTAAGAAAGAAGCGAAAATGTGTTTTTCACCAAAAAAAGATTAACTTATAAAAGGGAGTAATTTACTGGGTTTTCTCAGAATATACATTCTATTTACTATGCATGCATTAAGTTTGACAAAAGTCCCAAACTAAATGTTAATTCTCAGCATGTGAAAAAGTGAATATGGTAAGAGGAAAAAATTACAAGTTTTTATTGCAATTTTTTTCATTGTATCCTGTGAATGCCTACTATAACTCCTGAAAACAAAACACTTACAGGATACTTGTGTATGAGTGCTTTACGTTAGGTTAAATGAAATCTGTTCAAATTATGTACATTTCATTTTTGTGAAATACACATTTCCACCATGTTTTATTACTGGAGAGCACTAATTTCATGCATAAATTAATTAGTTCAGAAGCACTTCGATGCCACATTTTAATACCTTTAAAATGCGTACATTTCCATTATGTTATCTACCAAATGAGCTGTTTATATAAAGCTGTATGCAGTTAAACAAACAAGATTTAACCTGACTGATCGATCATCGCTTCCAGTCATTGCTAGCGGTTTTGTAGGATGGACAGCCAAAGCCCACAGCTCTCCTTCACAGTGCCCTTGCATTATCAGGAAAGGCTTATTACGCTCATGCACCACAATTTCAAAAATTTCACTATCTTGTGTCCCGACGAGTATATGGTCTCCTCTCCAGCAAACACTTCGTACAGACAGACCTGCAGAAGAGATTGTTACTGAGAGACACAACCTCAGAATTTGTAAAACAAAGGTACACATAGCACGTGACAAAACATAAAAGCAAGAAAACATCGAGAAGTATCCATATACCATCTCTTATTCCTGTATTTACTCCTTCTATCTATTCCATATAACACGTACTGCCCTTGGAACATTAACTTTTTAAGCTTAGCATTACAAAAACTCTAAAATAAAACATGAGCTTTATTTTAATAAAGGACATGTAGTCGATTCTTGTATTACAAGATCTCTGTCAGAGAAAGATAATACCAACATTTGCATCTAAAATTACACGTTTAGTATCTTTAAATTTCAACTAAAGTAACAGACAACATAAATAACGATTTTTGATTAAACCAGACCCTAGTACTAGCTAGATGAACCTAAATTATATGTGACAGAAGCATCAGTAGAACATTCATTATATGTAAGACAGACTAAGAGTCCAGTTCTCCCCAGCTTGTTTCCCAGATGCTCCCCCTAAAGCAAATCTCTGTAACATCTTAAGAGTATCTGGAGTTATTTTTCACACTTAACAGTAAGTTTACAGGCTTGCAATGGAGGTGAGCACTCACAGGCTGCACTTGTTTGTAGATAAGGTTGGGAATAATAAAATGCCAGTTAGGACAGCTGTACACTGAGAACCCAAATCACAGGTGCCCAATTATAGGAATATGTGCCTTTGAAAATAAAGCGATTGGCAAAATTGAGTTGCACTATTTCAGGTGGGGACAATGAGATGGTAGCAATGCCTAACTTAATTAACTTTGCCCAAACACCGACTGTAGAGAGTAGCTCAAAAACAATCTTTGAAAAACTTCTCTGGATTAATATGTGAGATAATATTGCATCTATCAGATGAGAAAAAGGAATATTGTAATGGTATGAGTTAATGTGCTTCTGAAAATATTTGTAACAATGTAGAGGGGAAAAAAGCCTTATGTTAATTAATTCATCTTGGAAAAAAATGACAAAACTTAGAAACAGTGCATGGGTGGGTTAGCAGGCCAGTCTGGTGCATCTGCACTGGTGTTTTAATTCTGACAAAGTAGCTTTCAAAGGAAAGCTCCTGATCGTGCCTACTTACTGTGCTTTACATCACAAGTTAACTTTCAAGTGCACAAATAAAACTCCCTCCATATGAAACAGAACTGAAAGATGCACTCAGTGCACTCCAACTGCAATACAATGTCAGTTCGCTGAAGCAGACTAGAGCTAACGCCCCTCAAGCTCTCCTCAAAATACATATATATTGTGCTACTCTAACCCTCCACACAAACTGTTTTGGTTTATAGATTTGTTCCTATGGTGCTGCACTGGTGAATGTAACCACCTTACCATTCAGCCTTACAATCTGGACATTACACAGCTGTATTGTCCACAGTCAATAAAAAATAAAGAAACAAACAACTGGAATCTTCGGTGAAGGATGATTAAGACATCTGTCTTAATAATTTGGAACTTCTTATGGTAGAGGGAGATATTTTGAAAAACAATTTGACTACTTGGAGATATATCTAGAGTCAATTAATTGCTCTGTGAGCTGTTCACAGGGATACAGAACTTGAGTTTGTGTTCACAAATGAAATTACCAAAAGGTGAGGTACAGCAGTAGCAGAAAACACAATTACAAAAACAAGCAGAAGGACAGGTCATAAAGGCAATCCTCAAAAGGATACAGTAAGAAAAAAGGACTGAGGGGAAAACTGAATTTATTAAAGACAGGATTTTTAAAAAGCTATTAGCTCTGTCATGGGCATTTGACAAGTCAAAAAGATGAGGCTGGAGTTCACGTAAGTGATCAAGAAGAACTGAAAGAGTTCATGGCAAGAGTATGTTCCATCAAAAGAAAAGCAGACATTCTGGAGTGGAGAACAAGTTTGAAAGAATGAACCACAACTTTCAACTACATGCAACAGAGCTGAGAAACAGCAGCTGAGTATGCTTAGATTTAAAACAGAGTCAGTATACCGCAGGGTTTTTAAAATGGAATGTATTCCATCTTGTTGCAGTATTTCACAATCTTAGTGGGAATGCCAAGTCAATTACAGAATACAAAGATTTAACTTGTAATAAGTTATTTATTGATCTGAATATCCGATTGCCATCAGACCACATTGTTCTACCACACTGTCAAATTCGTGTCAATATATTATATAATAACAAAGTGAGTGGGGGCAAAGAAAACCAAATGCCAACCAAAAAGCAAAACTGTAAGTGACATTAGTGCTTCAGTATACGTTTGTACACTTTTCCTGAATCACTACAGCAACAATGCCTAGAACACTGACAAAGCATGCTATAGAGTGCTAGATGTAAAATTTTAGCATGACAAATTGTAATTGAAGTCATAGGTATACCTAAGCAACATTCTAAGTATTACAAAACTGTAGACTGCGTCCAAGTGCTTTTTCTGTAAATTTGAATAACTAGCAAATGCAATTTCTGTACTCAGCTGTTCTACATTGTAGATCTCACTGTTTCTTCTAAATTCCCTTAAAGCATCACTGCTCCTTGTTAAAAACTGCTGTGCTAAAGAGAAGATGTGCATTTTATTAAATCTCTGCATCTACAATTTCAGCTGTAGATTTCTTTTCTAGCAAGTAGTCCACAGTAACATACATGAAAAACTTTTTTTGTCTTTTGATATCTTTTCTTGTTCAAAACACTGGTGCATTTCCAACCGTAATGGTCTATCAAAAGTGACAAACTTTTTTACCTTTATATCCCTGGTCTGTTTCCCTGAGATCAATCACAGTAATTGGTTTAAAATTTAAGTCCCACAAGCGAACGCAGCCATCCCTGCCACCAGTGGCAAACCCCTCTTCGCATGCATTCATGCTGAAAATTCCTGCCTAAAGAGAGAAGAAAGTTAACAATACACACAGTTTTGAGGCACCAATATGGAAAAAGGAACTCATGTCCATGCCGGTATTGATTGTCTTCCTACCTGTTATGCTGTTGAAAATAGTGTAAACATACGCAACTAATACAAGCTTTAAATATGAAAGAGCCAGAAATGGAAACAAAACAGACTTCACATTCAGTGACAAACAATAAGATGAGAGAATTGCTGCAATACTGCTTTCATCCCAATGATGATCGCAGTGATGCTGCTTCTTATCCCTAGAAAGAGCTGAGTGTCACATCCTCTTGCCTTGGGGCCTGGTCCAGCTCTCACAAATGTCAGCAGGAAGATGTCCACTCATCTCCGTCAGGCATGGTTCAGGGCCTTTGTTGCTATTACTCAGCTTCTTTGCAACCAGACAAAAACCATCTGGGATTCTTTTTTACATTTTAAGCCAAGTAAGACTGATTTTAAATTTGCTTAGAAGCAAAACATAAGAAAAACAGTGATCACTTTACGCCATTTAAAAATGCATAATATAAGCTCTTATTTTAAAGGTGGGCATCAGAAAACAAAACATTTTCTTTAACTGACTTGATACATGTGAGTTAAAAAGACAAGGCAATCTATTATTAAAATAAATACACTGATCCACATAGCCACTATATTTGATGCAAACATGATACATTATCTAAATAGCATACACACTTCTTGGTTTTCTTGTACCTACACAACTCACTAGTCTTATTTTCAGTAGTAGTTCATGCATTTTGGTAAGCAAAGCTACTGAATCTTTGGCGAGTAAGTCTATGACAAGTTTAAAAAAAAGTGTTCTATATTTACTGAAAATATTTAATATTCAGCTATGACAAAAGAAAATAGAAATAGGAGAGCACTAAAAATGAGGGAAGGGAAAATCTGTCTCTAACAGCTGTCCAAAAATAAGGCAGAACAGCCAATATCAGCCATAGACCTTCTATAATATTGCTCTGAAATTCCAGTTTCGTAAAGAAGTAAATGTAAAGTTCCAATAGCTTCTTTGGTTGGGAGTCTGGATTTTACAGTAATGAAGCGCATTAACCCCCAAAGTGAAAGCAATTTGCAAAGGAAAGATTGGCTTTTGGGGGACAATAAAACTTACAGAATAAATTAGCATCCAGTGTGGTAGCTCGTAAAAATTCAAAAAGGTACTCACGACTATTCTCTCCTACCAAGCTGCTTCTTCTTCTTAAGTTATAACTAAGGAAAATATCATAATGGTCCAATCATAATGAAAATGGACTCTGTTTGCAAATCTGTTTTCACAAAAAAAGCATGTTATTACTAGAATGTCAAATGACAATCAAAGCTGAAAGATTAGGGTGGCAGAACTCAAATCTTTTGATGTGTCATGTCCATCCTCAGGACAGAGACTTTTAAGACAAGCTGTATTTTCAGGAGCAGTACATGCCTAAATAGAAATGGAGTGGAATTTTTAAGTCATAAGCAGATTAGAAGGCTAACTCCCATTATCTCTAATGTCCTGAAAATCCCCTTTCTGTTTCTTTAGGAGCCTAGAGATTTTTGAAAATAAAACCCAAACTGTATTTGTTTCTGTGTCTGTCTGTCTGTCTGTTTTATTGCATTAACCTTTCAGTGTCACTAAGCAAATAAAAGGCTAGAGGAATTTTGGCTCATTTTGTACCATATACTGCATTCTGCCCAAGTTCTGTCATATTTACATCTTTTAAAGCTCTATTTGGAATGCAACCTTGATAACAGAATTATTCTCTTTTCTCTAATTAACTCCTTCCAAAATCCATGATTTAATTAGTCAGTATTAAAAAAAGAATCAGACATTTGGTGATGTGGGAAGCTGGCTGAATGTTATGAAGATAAGATCAAGTGGATCCAGGATTAATCTGTTTTCCATTTCACAGAATATCCTTATCTTGAAAAGGACATACTGGTTGTCAAGGAGATTTGGCAGATGTGCTTGCTCAATCTCTTGAAATGCAATAGGACATTCTCGTTTCAGTCTATGTGCCACTGGAATAGAAGAATTAGATGAAAACTAGAAAAAAGGTCCCTTATTAATGGGGACTGTAAGTACCTAATGGAAGAAGGCGAGCTTAGTTACTCTTCATTTAATTGTTAGGTGCACACTTAATGGGGAAAAGACAGATTCTTTACTCTGGCAGCTTGGCCAGTCATAATTCTTCTGTTAAGTATTTCCTTTTAGAAACTGTCAAGATTGTTAATGCAAAACAACTCGGGATTTGTTGTTTGTTTTGTTTTTTGTTTTTTTTTATTTCTTTCTTAATCCTTCAGCCTGAAATTGCCATTAACATAATTTGATTCTTGATGGTCAATAACCATCTAGCAGCAATGAGAGGCAAACAATTGCATTGACTTTGTTTGATCCCATTTAATAATGTGAAAAACAAAGATTGATCATGCTCCTGAATCAAAAGTGTAGATCAAAGTCTTCCATCTTAAAAGTTACAAAGTTTGACAGAATCTGCATTCTTCTGTTACAAATTTTTCATTACACTTCCTAATGAACGGGAAAATTGTGGAAATAACATCTCAAGATGATCAGCAGGTTTCTCAGAATGCAGAATATTACCTGTTTTTTCCAATACAACCAGCTGATATCACGTCTGTGTTCCCTCAAATTCAAAAAAGGAGTTGAATGAGAATAAACAAAGAAATAAATGCTCAGATCTACTAGAAATGGTAGCTGAAAGCTGAAGTGCTGGACCTATTTTGCCTCTAACGGACAAAAATCAAGTGCTAATTTATCTAAATGCAGTCGTTTATACAAAATCCATCACACTAACTCTGACTATGCAATTCCTAAAACACATGACTGCAGTTAGCTATAATTAGGACCAAGCTTGAAAAATCATACGGAAACTTTAGAAGCAACTGACTACTACTGAGCAATATGGAGAACAGAGACATTATACCAGTTCAACAAGAAGTCCAGTGCCTCCTTTTTACTCCTAGACACAATTCAGGGCATAGAGGCTAACATGTAAAGCAACACATATGTTATGTGCTTATGCGAAGATACTGCCTCTCCCAATTAATACTGCACAGAAAGGAAACTGACTGCAAACATTTAAGGTTGGTGTCAGTAAGTTTACAGTGAAATTTAAACTTCCTATCTAGCAAATCACTCATAAAAATGGACATATCACTATTAAAAAAAAATAATAAAATAGCTGGCTATATGCCTCTCATTGGCTGAAATAAGTGGGCAGTTACCTTCCAAACCCATGACTAGTCTAAGCAGGAGAAAAATACTGCAAGGCTTAATGTGTTGGTATATGACACCAGCTCAAAACCATTCATTTAAGTTCATGATATTGTTTCCATCTATATTTAATTAGTATTCAGCCAACTGACATAGGCGTGCAATAGTTTTAACAGAGTGCCTGTTATTTAACCTCAAGCCTGTTATTTAACCTCAGTTTCTGACATCAATCCACACAACTTTAATGTGTACCCCTGAAAGACTATCTCAAAATAAATTATTCAGCTCCTGAGGAAGCATCTGATGTACATTTACTAGGCAAGGCAACAGCATAGTACCCAAGAATCTTTAAAACATATGGTGTTTTTAAATAAGCATACTATTTTGTTTCAGTACCTGAGTAACATCTTGTATATATCTTCATAGTCATGGACCACCTTGAATTTAGAACATGGAACATGATAAAATAAATAGAAGAATCGATAGTCTGTTCTTTGCACTGGTACACAAATGAGACATCTAATAGAAGTTGTTGGGTTTTAGTCAAGGTATATATAAAACTTTCCAGAATCAGTTGCACTTTCTACAAATAACCTCCTGAAGTACTACCAGTGCCAATGAACTTACATATGCTTTCGTGTTGCTCTGTTTTCTTTCTCCCTATTAAAACTTTCATTATTAGTATTATTATTTAGGAGAAATCAACAAACCTAGAATTTGAGCTTCCCATTGCCATCTGGTGTTCCCTGCACATGAACTCCGTGCCTTTACTCTTGACCCCTGCTCGTTTACATCTTTTCCTACTTTTCATTCTAACTTCTATATTAAGTGAACTCTCCAGTCCTCTCCCAACTAATTCTCCAGTCATTCCAACCTAATTGTTTCAACTTTGTTTCTACTCAAACTCAGATAGGAAATCTGCCGGAAACTCTTCTTTTTTCTGTCTACAGTTCTTAGTACTGCTGTGACAGAAGACAGATAATCTGTCTTAGCTGGGAATTCTTATTTTGCTTGCCAGTGTTAAAGTTATGATCTGTTTCCTCAGTTGTTTATACTGGGACAGCGTGGTTTATTTTTCACATTGAATTATTACTAAAATAAAAAATGTCTTTTCAGCTAGTGTAACTGTAACAAGGATACCCAACCTTCGAAAAGAACCCATTTTCTATATTAATGCAGACCACTGCCAGCTAGATGGACTATATCCCCACATCACTCGCGTGCTTTAGAAAATGTTTTCCTGCATCTCAGACACCTGCTGTTTACGTTGCAAGAAAGAAACACGTGGTCTTTTAAGCAAATAATGAGACACATTTTCCTTGAATAAATTTTCAGTTTAATTCAAGCCAGTTAAGGAGTAATGATGCAGGATATTAAAGAGGCATGCAGGGAGGGCAATTCCAATACTAGCATACTGAATGGAAATTTGTAGCAATTCCCTACTATGCGCACGCTGTGCTTTTAACAAGATATGCACATCACAAATGTCATCATTTACACTTGCATTTGTTTTTAAAAGAATAGATGAGAAGGACACGATTTATAAAATTGAGTGCAAAATAACTGTAAAATATAATGGTAATAGTTTAGTATGTATGAAGAGGCACTCATTCCAAGCTATATTTTGTTCTTAGAATAATCTGACAATATTATTCTTTAAGGTAATATTTTATTGAAAAAAAAAATTGCTTCATTTTGTTGGACAGTAAGCTTCCAAAAGAGATTTTATTGGGTTTTTCCCCCCCTGAAATTGGTGAGATTTGTAGTGACTCTAATCTCTTGCAAAAATGAATTCCAAAGCCATGGACTAGTGCCCCTACTTAATTTTCAGTCCTGCAAAGTACAATTCCATTGAGCCTAAAGGACAGAGCCAAAAATAGAAGGCTAGACGAGACCTATTCCAAGGTCACCTGAGCTCCGTCCACTGACACTACTGAAGATAAGGAGCAGAGCACTTCAAATTTGATCTTGCGGTCAACGAAGAACTGACATAGCACATAAGGTAATGGAGCAACAAGCTCTCATCATCCTATGTTTATCAGCTGGGTCATTTCACACTGAAACAGCTGACAAGCACTGCATTATTCTGAGCAATAAACTGCTGCAATTTTAAATGCTCCACATAACGTATGTGAACATATAGGACAGGTTTCTCCTATAGTAACAAACAGAATGGGAGGGGATTTTCCTGATCAGTTTTGGATAGGAGATGAAATGCACTCTTTCCTCTGGGAATCAAGGTCTGTGTAGGTAATATAATAATTTTTAAAATTTCATTTCACTAACTTCAACATCAAATAGTAGATGTCCACATCACCTTAGTATAATACAAAGAACACTACTGGACACTAAATACAAACACTAAAATCAGGTATGAAAGTATAGAGTAAGAATCAGGGAATATTTGAAGGCTAAAATATCCCCTCGTACTTCCTGGCTTGTAATTTTGGCCTTCTTGAATATATTTAGTATTTCTATAGATGCACATAGGAGGGCATGCATCTGCATGTGTATATATTTTTTAATTTTTTATATACATACACTTATATGTATATAAAGAAATCTCAAATGCAAAATATAGCCTAGGGTATGTCTCCCACACTTATGTTCTTCATAACTTTATTTACGTTCATAATGAGATACGCTGTCATTATACAGCTGTCTGAATAAGCAGTCCAATTGCTTTTAAATTATTAGCTAATACAACAAGCTGCAACTGTCCTGAATGTACATTTCTAAACCATCAATAATCCAAGAGTCTCCTTACTGCAGACTGATGGCAACCTCTCCCCCATATATATCATTCATCACGTTTTGGCCCCTCCGTTCTACCTGATCAAATCATAGAGTGACTTTTAATACTTCAGTTACATACATCATCCCATCCAGTCCAACACTGCCAGTTAAAACAAACACATTTTTATAAGAAAGTATAATTAACTGTTACTGATTTTTACCTCAAATTTTGAGGCCGCAATATAGGAACTCATATGCTTGTATTTTCACACTATTTTAAATTGTTGTTAAGGGAACTTCAAATATTATCTAGAAAGTACAATGCTTTCCAAAACGAAAGTTAACCTTCAATTGGCAAATAACATAGCTTCAAAAAATTACCTTAGTAGTTTCAAGTCTCATAGGTTAAAACAACCAGAAATTTATTACCTTCATTTTTAAAGTGATACTTGGACAAGTCAGAAGTTGAATCTCGCATTATATCACCATATATGACTTACTACCATGAGAAGAAATGAGGACCCTCATAGTTTGGGCAAGCACAAATTAGACTGCAAACCACCAAGTGGGTTTTTTTGCTGCCTGCTTTAATCACAAAATCATATGCTTTGAAAGAATATGGAAAATATGATGAGAATTTACGTAGCAAAAATATAATTACTTCACAGTTGCGTTAAACATTTTGATTAAAAGGAAAAGAAAACCTTACCAAGCACTTTTGAAAAATTTTATTAACCTTTCACTGACATGTCTTCACTTTTCAAAGCTGTATACTCTTCTAAAACGCTGAATGAATACAGTAAAAGGTAGCAACACAGGACAAGGATGAGTGATTGAGTCAAGCTAAACCGACTAAACATGTGAGTCTATGAACAAGCTCGGTGTTTGAGCTCACATTACAGTTCATAGAACCAGTGGACTCAAGAGAGCTCTCCCGACACCACCAGCCAGGAGGACTCAATTCACAGCGTGACAGAAGAGCTGATGTTGGGGGAAAACACTGGAGAGCTGCTAGTCCATGTTTTGAGTATCTCCAAATGGTCAGAGATGTGGATGGAGACTCCACAGCCTCTCTGGGGACCTGTTTTTTTGTTTCAACATCAATTGCCTATAGGAGTCCAGGCCATTCGAGATGCTTTTGGATTAATCAGACATCCACAAAAGAAAGTTGGATACAGCAGATCCGTATTCTTTGGGGCAGGCAGCTATACACTCAGCTTCAATATACAAAACATCACTGTATATACCCACGCATGGGTAACTGAAGAGAGTAATACATGTCTACTTAAGGGTAAACTTAAAACGCATTCCAGGCTCTATTAATTACTAAGTGCACCAGCAATGATAATGGGAGACAGTACATAAATAGACACCTAAATGTTTTTCTCAATCTAGCATGCACTTTCTACCATAACAGCAATCTTAAGCAACAGAAAGGAGAGGAGGGGGAAAAAAATGCAAATTAGACATACTGAGTCTTTATCACTGAAATTGTTCAGGAACACAGACTAGGTGATCTTGCAGTGCCCTTTCTGTCTCTCCAGAAATCTATTTGACATTTTATGTTACTTTAAAGAGATATACTTACAGCATGTGCTCCTTGTATTGTCCGTACAAGGTTGATTCCTTTCCACACATATATATCTCCATTCAGGGCACCAGAATATGTCACTTCATCCCTTGCACAGGCTAGGCACAATATAGTTTGGAGATCACCAGTTTTGCCAAAAACACCACGTTTTGGTGTCAAAGAATTGCCACACAAGCTCCAGAACTGCAAAATAAAGCGATTTAGAAAGATGGATATTTTGCTAATATCCTATAGTTTAGCACGTACATCTGAAAGAGAAGTACCTTACCTCCAAAAGACATCATCATTCATACCCTTTTTCCTGCTTTAGTTCTCCAGCTGGTTAACAGCTTTTTATGTTATTAACCAACTTTATCTTTCCATAAAATCAGCACAGCAGAGTAGCTAGGAAGGAGTTTCAGGGTATCAATATTAAATCAAACTGAAATTCTTTCAAATTATAATTTGTGAGTCAGTTGTATTTTCCATTATTTTTGAAAAGCATTTCATAATAGATTTATTTGATCTTTCTTTGATGTAAGACTTTCACTTTGTAAATGCTGCATTTGTACTTTATGTTACTTTAGGCATTTAAAGATGCGGCCTATGCATGTAAATTTCTGATAAGGTTGCCATTTGCTCTGTTTCAACACAGCTGGTTTTATTATAGACTTCCAAATTCTCATCAGAAACACTGATGATGCAAAGCAACCATCCCAGGCCAACATTTTTGAGAACTTTCTAATAAACCATTAGCATGTGATAACAGCAATCACATGAGAGTGAATTTCCTCCTAGATGAACCAACATGTACTAGTGACTCTTAAACTAAAGACACACAAAGTCTCTGGTCAGAGCACAATATTTGCCAACCAAATCTCCAGCTACGCTTTAGTGTAGAGAACTCTGCAGACAAGGAGCAATTAAATATTCAGTTCAAACCCTCCAGTTCAAACATGTAAATGTGCAGTGGAAGGTCAAAAAGCTGCTGGAGTGCAAAATGTGAAAGCATTGATTTCATCACTGATGACAGGTTACTCGTACTGTGTCAGCATGGTCCCTGTATACATGGTTATGAAACTGTATTTCACAGTCAAGTCTCTCTGTTACCAATAATCTGTTCAAAATTCTGAGCAGAGACTTCAATTAATACAGGAGTACAATTAACAGATTTCTGTACCAGCAATACTGTAATTAGGAAATAACCAATAACCATATACTGATTAGATAAATCCCTGTATCTTAACTAGTATTTCTTTAACCAAAATACAGAGATCATCGATTATGTTGTTGCTTGAGAAGTAACCACACAATCACTGCGTAAATCAAACAACTTGCTCCAATATGGAAGTAGGTAGCTTATCTAGGAAAAGTAATTCTTCAGTATCAGTGCACTTGGAATTATCTACATAACTTGATTAAGTGGGATTACAATTTGCATAAAATATCATGTGAGGAAAAAATGCAATAGTATTACAAACATGAAAGTAATTACTGGTATCTGAAAGAAGAAAGGATGCTTTAAGAAAAAAAAATAACAAAAATCTTATGCCTGATCCAAACACCCATAAATCTCTAGGATTCAGATTTCTAGTTAATGTTTTCTCAAAGGAAACATCAATTATTTTCTAAATGCTATTGTTATTTAAAAATGCTTTATAGAGCCTTAAAAGTTGCTCATATCAACTTTTGCTTGTCTAAATAGATATGTTTTTACATCATAAAGCCACCTTAGATACACTAAATCACTGCTGGAAAATATTAGCTCACTACTGGCATAATATTCCTTTTAAACCTTGAAGTAGAAAAAAGATCGTTATTAATCAAACTCACAGCAAACTGTTACTGACATGCTAAAGACTGCCAAATCAAAAACGTATGCAATCTAGCCAACTCATTGAACAGTTTTTTCCAATAAACCATTAATTCATACTAATGTAAAGGTTCACTGTCTAAAAAGCAACACATTTTTCCCACCATAGGATCCTACACATAAGAGCAATAAAGAACTTTCAAGCTGCCATCTACTGCTGTTATGTGGTACAACAGACGACAGTGCATGGGAGAAGGCAGTGACTTTAGGAAACATGTTTGATGGCAGTCAAACACTGATAATCGCGCTGACAGTTAAACCTGACAAAGAAGCTGTTTCTGCATGGCAGTTGGTACATGGATCAAAAAAAGCAGCGCTTCATAGTAACACTCTGCTTGAAAAAGACGTGAACTGTCCAAATTATGAATCCTGTAACAGGTAAAAAGTGTTCAAAATGACAAAGATAGGAGTAACAGCAGGGCAAATAATATCACTAAAAGAAAGATCGAGCTTTCCACTGTATCCCCATACTCTCTCAAACTGTAAGAAATGGTTTTTCAACTCATTTCACCTCTGCAGTGTAACAATTCACTAATTATTCAAGAACTGTAAACTTGAGTACCTGGACTCACCTTAAACATACGCATCCTGACTTATCCTACTTGGGATTTCAAACAGCATGTTTTAGACAACCTAAATGTTTAATTGTATTACGATCATTATATACGATGCTACTGACAACTCTTTCATTCCTTCTGTGTTTCTTCTGTCAAGGCATGAAGTCTTTTGAGCAGAGATGATCTCTTTTCCACTATATATATATCTCTTGTAAAATGACTAGTGTAATCAGGTGTGATCCATGTTTGCAGTTCCTAAGAAGTAATATTATTCTTACAGATGACCTTTCATATTAAAATTATACATTCCTTTTAGATTCTATTTTTATCTATTTTATAGAGTATAAACTACTGCAGCTTAAATATTTTATGAATTAACATTTATTTCATTACCTTGATGTGTTTTACACCACAGCTGACGAGCTTGTTTGGCTGGTACAAATCCCAAGAAATATCAAATATCTGCATTAAAAATACAAAGGATGTCAGCAGGGGTGGTCTTTCCAGCATGTTAAAACAGTCAACACTTGTAGTAAATTAACAACAGTCTGAAATCCTTTAAATGGAACTATTGGAATTACTCTTTTATCCCCTCATTCAATACTGAAATTGCAATGTATAACTCATTAGTTCTGTTTGGGTTTTTTTCCTAGAGTAATTACAACACATAATAAAACAACACAAAGGTTAATTTATGGACTACAAAAATCTAAGAGATTGCCTGCGTTCTGATTTCCCGTATGGGGATTAGGGTCTACGAAGTGCATTAATTTTGCACTTCTCCTACATGCTTACAGTCCCAACAAACCGTACACAAATTAACAGCGAGCTGCACATTTTACTTTAGAAATAAATGTACATATTTTAAATATCCTCACATAATTCAATAAATACCCAAACTTTATGCAAATTCACTTTCTAAAACATAAAACATTTTTTGTTCAGACATATCTCTAGTATGCATACACAGGCATGATTTAACAAACTAAAATTACACTGACATTCAANTTTCTGATTTATAAAGTTTAATATATATAATTATATACAGCACACATGGCAAGCAGCAGTCAGGAGATATTTGCAAAAAAGAATAATCTCACTGAAGTTAATGAAACTACATGTGTTTATGTTTAATTACATATAACTTGCAGAATTTAAGTGTTGATTTACAAGTTCAGGAGATACAAAGAAAACTATTTTCTTCATTCTTCTTGGAAAAAGATGCAAAGCAGTTAAAAGTTTTTAGAGTCTCTGTCTTGATTCTTAAAAACATGTATGAGTAATTATTCCTTTCTGAATACTTTCTCACACCAGAATCCAACAAAACCCTGAACGTATAAATTTCATGAAGTCTTTCCCCAACATTGGACACTTTAGAAATTCAGATGGACCAGGTGCTGGACCACCTTGTCTAGACCGTGCTTTTGCCAAGAAAGGTTGGACCAGATGATCCTTGAGGTCCCTTCCAACCTGGTATTCTGTGATTCTATGATTTAATATTCAGAAAGAGTCTGAAGCCAGTTAAATTAGACAACCAGAAAGGACAAAAAGATTGTTCTAAGAAAATAAAAATAAAAGGTTGAGATCTTCCTATGCTCTGCAGCCTGTCTGGTCTTCAACTGTGAAGATATTTTGCAGATTTCTTGGCACGAATCATCGACCATATTAGCCAATAGTCCACACCTACTGTATTTGTTAACCAATCAAAATGTTATTTTTCCTATAAAACTTCTCAACAAAACGACTAACAATATTAAAGGTCATATAAAAAGAACTGAGTGATTTTAGGCTTTGTTTTTAAAGAAAATTAAGTCTTTTTATCCAGTTTATGCATGAATTGTGATATCTTAANGCTATACTTACTCTGTCTGTATGACCAGGAGCCATTGATAACAATTTTCCTCTTCTCCAGTCCCATACACAAACTGTGTTTTTTGAATCCAAACCAACTGAGACCAAGCGCTAAAAATGTCAAAATTAATTAAATAAATAAAAATANAATTCAGATGGACCAGGTGCTGGACCACCTTGTCTAGACCGTGCTTTTGCCAAGAAAGGTTGGACCAGATGATCCTTGAGGTCCCTTCCAACCTGGTATTCTGTGATTCTATGATTTAATATTCAGAAAGAGTCTGAAGCCAGTTAAATTAGACAACCAGAAAGGACAAAAAGATTGTTCTAAGAAAATAAAAATAAAAGGTTGAGATCTTCCTATGCTCTGCAGCCTGTCTGGTCTTCAACTGTGAAGATATTTTGCAGATTTCTTGGCACGAATCATCGACCATATTAGCCAATAGTCCACACCTACTGTATTTGTTAACCAATCAAAATGTTATTTTTCCTATAAAACTTCTCAACAGAACGACTAACAATATTAAAGGTCATATAAAAAGAACTGAGTGATTTTAGGCTTTGTTTTTAAAGAAAATTAAGTCTTTTTATCCAGTTTATGCATGAATTGTGATATCTTAATTTTGATAAATTAACACTTTGCAAATATTTAGGACAAAGTTAATACCTGCACACACTAAAGACAAATTTAGTTTCAATTTCCATGTAGATTATCAAAGCGAGTTAACAAAAGCAAAAGTAAACCCCAAACATAAGTAAATTTTTTCCCAAAGGCAGAAACCAATTCCAAATACATCATTTCTTTACTGTCTGAAAAGCCCCAAGATAATGAGAAGAAAAAGAAACAAATTAAATACAGTTGCTCTCCATGCTCTCTATTTATTAATGTCATAGTCAATTTTTCAGATACAGCAAAGTCCAACATTCCTAGCCCATCTTTGAAAACATTCTGGGAAGGAACATCCATTTCAGTTCCAGTTACACTTCCAAGCAGTTCAATTCCAGTCCTACCACAGAATAAGAGGCATAAATGCAGACTAGTTTTACAATTACCGCATGCCCATCACAAAAACTTTGGGTGGATGCCTTTTCAGACATAAGCCAATATGGTGACTTCTCCAAAATAGAGATTAAATTATGCTCTTGGTTCTCTAAGAACTAGAAAATCTTGTTACCAACCAGCACATCCACAGTGGAGTAGAGTTCAGAGAAGATGAAAAAAAAAAAAAAAAAAAAGGC
>VXBO01004756.1:62699-85084 GCA_013400135.1 Rhinoptilus africanus
AAAAGGCAAGCTTGGGGAAGAATGTACCATAAAGCAAGCTGAACTTCTCTCCACACCAGGGAGACTGGAGGGTAACCTGGAGGCACCACTGAGTCATCAGGTTGCCCAAGACAATTCAAAAAGGATAATAAATAAAGAATAAATAATGTACTCCTGACCAGTTGGGAGTGGGGAGGAGAGTGTGTATGTGGCACGGCCCAACATGAAACATAAAAACTGAATAACTAATGAAACAAAATTTGAAGCAGGCAATGGGCTTGACCTCACTTCAATCCACACATTCCTTCCAGTAACGAGAGATGCCCAGCATGGCAACAGAGATCACGTAGAGGCCAGTAACAGGAACCACATTCTTCTTGTGATTCATCTGTATATCGCAATTGCTTGTGTTGATTTCAGCATATTGCTATAGGACTCTACCAAATCAAAATCCCATACATTGCCAAATATACCAAATAAGTATTTTTAACATAAAAAATTAAACCCTCTAAAAGAACCTGGTCGGGGACTCTGACAAATTTGGATTTAAAAGGACAGGCAAGGTGTAACCAAACATATTTTGCAGATCTTTCTGAACTGGATTTGTGTTTTACTGTATTTCCATATGGAGACAATTCTGAAGACAGAGATCTTGAAAAACCTGTATTCAGTTTTCCTTTGAGACCATAAAATTCTAACAAATGCCATGAAGAAGTTGATCACCTGGAAACGCTGAGAAAAGCAGACAGCCTAAATTCTGACCATTTATGGCTTTAAACATAAGAATCAGAACTGGGTACTCCTAGAGCAAATCACAGATCTACATTCAAATCTCTCCAACACACACAGGGGATGCTTTCTAAAAAAGAATTAGGGGACTTTAATCCTAATTAGATACATTTTGACCTTAAATTACCAAGGTTCAAGTGAGGAAGTGACACAGGTTTTCACAGACAAGAACAACATAAAGATATTCCTGTCAAGTAGAAATGATGTTCTAGAAAGAAGCTGACTCTATGAGTTGACCCTAAACAATGAGAAACCTAAATGATAAAATCTGTAGATCATTCCAACAAACTCAAAACCTCTCCCCTACAACAATTATAGCATGTTTTAATAGAAACAGGTTACAGCTATGCTTCCCTCTATTTGTGTTCAATACAGCTTCGTTTGATATTGCCTTAATAAGGACAGCAACTGCTCTCTGGAATATATCCTCACTTGAGAAATCAGTGGTAAGTAACAGGTACTGACCTCTTCAGCAAAGGAAATGAGAATATAGCTAAATCTGAGTATCACATTGCAAAGCTAAGTGGGAGAAGAAGAAATGCTGCATAAGACCAGGAGAGCAGAACTGCAGAAAGGGCTTTCATGGCTAATACCTCTTCAGCTGCTACCTAATGTGTATTTACCATTCCTAACACATCCAATTCACTACTCAGAGAATGTTTTAAAGTAACAAAATTATAATCCAATAAAACCTTTTTCTTAACTCTTAGATCCATGATACTGAACAATCGAAATGTGGAGACACACCAATGCATGCAAGATACATGCCAGAGAAGGGGATAATGCCTGAAGACATGTGGAGTCCAAGAGGAGTAACAGAATGAGACTGCCATCACCTGGTGCGCAAGACATGCCCCTGCACAGGGGAGGTCCACTATCCCCAACTATTTGGTGTAACCCTGAACTCTGGCCCACAGACCACATCATCTTCCTTCAAAATTCTTTTGTAGTTACACTTTTCTTGCCAAATGTGAATATTGGTCAGTCACTACTAATGCCAACTAATGCCAACTTTTTTCCTCAAGAATAAGCAGATAAAACCTGAGTCAATATTCTTCCTTAAAAAAAAAAAAAGACTTCTGACAGATAAACAATTAATTTCAGTGTTTAAAAAAAGAATATTAATTACATACCTGACCATCTAAATCAAAAGCCAAGCAAGCTATACCATGTGTGTGAACATCTTTCAGAACAGATACAGTTTGCACAGTGTACGAGTCCCACACGCAGATGTATGGTTCTTTTCCAACTTGACCTGTTGCCACCAACACACGTTCAGGATGCAAAGCAAGGCTGCCGAAGAAAAAGATATAAAATATTTCTGCATGAAACTTTTACATTTACCTGATTCATTGCATTAATATTGTTCCTTAAAAATTATATCACAATATTTTTCCATTGATAGATATTAAAAAATAATTTTGTATCACAAATTCCATAATAGCTGTAAAATTCCCTCAATGCAGTACATGTCACCACTGTTCTTGAAGTTGAACCTTCAAGCCTTCTCCAGTTAAACTAATTACAGAATAGTCGTTAATCCTCTGTTCCAATGGTTTATTAAATTGCGTCAGATTTTCATGCACCAAAAAAAAATACCTATTTTCCCTTTCTTTCTATTTCTTAACATGTAAAAACATGAAGGATGGACAACAAAAATTAGTGTTTAGCTATCTACACATCTATCATCCATGGAAAGAGATACTTATCTCCCAAGTACTTCATTCCACATACTATTTGACGTCCTTTTTATGAGAGGATTGAATAGCCTTCTGAAGCTGTATCTCAGCTGATCATACAGCAAGCTAAAGCATGACTAGCTTAGACTAGATGTTATGACTAGACTTCAGATGACTAAACTGAAGTGAGATAAAAATTATCTTAAATGTCTTAATTTTTACACAGAACAATTGAGAATAGTCTATTTTGAATAGTTATTAACTTTTCACATTTCTAACATTGCAGAGAATTTTCTTATAGTTTGTATTTTAGATTCTTGCAAAGTCCACAGCTGTTTTGTCAAATCTGGGACCAAGCTAGAAAGCATGTAGTCAGCAAGATAGCTTTTTCTGTTTTGTTTATGCAAGCAAGCTGCAAGGGAAGACACGAGGTTTGAAAATCCATATTTCATAATACAGAAAAGTAAGAATACATTCTTAGAGAAACCCAAACAAGCTACTCAATGACATTCTACAGACTAGTTACAGCAGTCCAAAACTATGCCAGAAATACCACGTGCGTCAGGAAGATAAAATTTCAAAAGTTGGCTATTTCATCTGGCTAAAAAATTTCCTCCCCTAACTAATCATTGAGTAATGACCTTGAGAGACTGGTGCATAGAACCAGTAACAGATACTAAATGTATTTATCTTCTTAACATCACTTAGAAAGGAGAAAGGTTGAGCACTTTGCAATGGTAAGATGACCTCACACCTAAATACAGATTTTGACAAAAGAAGTTCAAAGGGCAGAGACAAGGGTAGTCTATAAACATAGAAGAAATAGGCAGGATAAAGCTAACCAGGAAGTGATCAGAAAAAAAAAGACTTAACTCAAAAGCTGTATACATTTTCTATATACAAAAAGAGCATGAGAAAACCAGGTTAGAAGTTGCTTAATATTTCATGAAGTCATGCTACAGCATGCAATGCACTTTTATATTTTTTCTATTTTAATATATCATTTTAATTGGTTGACATTGCTTGACAAATTCCACATGCACAATTCTGAGAGGAACCTTTAACTTCAAAGTTTCTACAAAAGGTAAAAAGCCTCTGGACCTTCCAACTTTTTTTTGGGAATTCCTCTTCTTTGCTACTCCTCATTATCCTCAGCACTGGGATCAGGCAACCAACATTTCCCCACTCTCTTCAATTCCAATTATTTCTCTGGTTCTTCCCTTCCTTCTTTATTTGACAGAGCAACTTTGCAATTAAAAAAACAATGCAGAAAGGAGCTGGCAGGCAAAACTTACCACATTTCACTTCTGTTCTGCCACCTAATCCTGACCAACACCTGCCCATCTCCCAGGGCACACACAGGCAGATGGCATACGCATGGGGAATAAGGAAAAGCATCTGGAGGGGGAGAAAACGCTGCATTCAAAATGATCTAATTTTTACAATGACACCTCAGAGAGGGAGAGATAAGACCACATGGACAATAAAGAAATTCAAGAAGAGAAAGGACGTGAAAAGAATAAGCAAGGAAAAAGAAAAAAAAAAAAGAGACTAAAACTAAGAGAAAAAGTAAAAACACAGCAGTTTTGTGACTGTCTCATGACTTCAATCCCATACTTAGCTCTGCTATTAATGCATTGTGCAGTTTCAGGCAGGTGAAAACCACCCCACAATCGCAACTTTGAAAAATGCTCAAGCACCACCCTGGACACACACATGTGCAAAAGCACCCTCATGCCACACTTCTTAAAACACTTCCCTGCAACCAAAAATTAGCTGAGTATGTTTTTAGATGAAGACCAGAAGCAATGAACACAACGCATCAGAGATGGAAGGGACAGTGGTAAAGGCAGTACCAAGGACTATTGTCCACTACCAAGGAAAACATTGTCCTAAACCAAGCGTGACAACTCATTCCACTCAAAGCGTGTTGGGTGACAAAACGTATTAGGTGACAAAGGGTATTAGGAGAGAATGTCTCCTCTCTTTCTAGTTAATAAATGTCAAATAGTAACTAATAGCAATATCATAGTCATAGTTCTTTCTATATCATGATATAAAATACTGACTTAAACTGAGCTCACATTCTTCCTTGATACGGGATAATGCAGCACAAATTAAGACCCAAAGCCTGTATTTTAATCAGAACAGAAGACATTGTAGAATTACCAACTTCCTTCCCCTACCACTTCAGTCTCTATAGTGAATTGCTAACAACCTCTATAAATAGCCATTGAAAGTAGAAGAAAATAAGTATACAATAAAACCAGCAAGCTCTATTTTAAAATGTCAATATTCAGGGATTTCAGGGAAACTGAACAGCAAAGCTGTTGGCAGTGGATGAAGAAATATCTGAAGACACCTTCCCTCACCATTTCTTTCAGACCAAGGAGTAAAGGACGGGTTAAAGCACTACTCACAAGTATTTCCTCTCACTGGCTATCAGGGCAGATGGAAAAGGGCAGCATGGAAAGTCAAGGGACTGTTATTTCCATTACCAACACTAAGACAAGGAACTGCCACACTTATTTACATGATTTTCATATGAACCATGAATGATAAGATGATGTTTTTCCTTAATATTCAAGTCTTGGCTATTATTACACCCATGGGGCACCATGCAGAAATTCAGGTCTGAAATTCTGAGTCCTGATCAAAACTCAAGGATTAGACTCCAGTTTTAAGCATTATGGAGACCCTTTTCAGTACTTTCACTGGACTACGAGTGATTAAGCGATCCTTACAGACATAGCAATTAATACAAAAATACAGTATCTAGGTCTAACCTCCGGAGTAAAAGCATTGACACAACTCCCATATTCATGAACTTTCATTATTAAAACAGTCCTGAGCAATACATTGTAAATAGCTTCTTAGTGCAGAAAGAAAAAACATAACTAGAATGGGTGCCTGGAAACGGATAACCATAAACATTTGCCATACAGGGTCTGTGTTGAGTCTCGGGCGTGATGCAGTTAACGGGATCAAACAATGAATGCAACTTGTCTCTGGATACCCTGGGTGAGATCTTCAAGACCCAGCTACAAAGATGTTAACAGTGTATGACTATTGGGATAGTATTTGAAGAAGCTGCTTACTATCCATTCACTCAGCCCCTGAGGACAGGCAGAAAAGCATGACTGTGGCTCAGCCCTTAAGACAGCTTCCAAATCTATTGGTGTGGGCTCTGTGGACCAAAGTACGCAAATTTTCTTGCCTTTTTATCTCCTAGGGAGAAGGAGATGGCTTAGCAGAATGAGAAGCTCTTCTCTCAGAAGGAGAGAACTCGTGTTTCTTTCACTACCCTGGTAATGAAAGCTGGGATGACCTACCCAGGTTAGACTGATGAAATTGTGCTTGCATCCAGCCCACACAGCTAGACTGTAAACCTGTGCCTGATCTCTTTCCTCTTCCTTGAAGGATGACTCAGCTGATGAATGAGATACCCCCGCTTGCCCAAAAAAGGAAGCAAATATTCCCAATGAGACAAGTTCTTCAGGCCTTCTTGCTTGCCTCTGGCCTTTCTGACCTGGGCTTTTCAAGAACAGATGTTAGATCTAACATAGTGTCTCTGAAGAGGCAGATATGAAGGGAAAATGTCCAAAAGGCAAATGTGACCATAAAATAAAGCAGGAATGAGGCTAAAAACCGCTAAGTCAAATTAATTTTGAAATTAACTACAAATTTTGATACTTCTCAGAAGAGTTCAGAAGTAGAAAACTCGAAAAATCTGCCCGTCATTATTGCAACAAAACCAAATGGACCTGTGGAAAATTGAGATTTCCATTGATATCTCTGACTGACAGGTCTGTTCCTAGATAGATACTCAAAAGCCAGCTGAAATACAGTATTACAATTTCAAACGGTAAACTGAAAAGCAGTATGTTTCTCAATTTAGTGCATTCAAGCTCCTCTTTTATACTTCATATAGAAAAGGCTCTTTCTCCTTTTTAGAGCAGTATGTAAACATTCCCATGACTTTGACTAGACCTATGCACTGTCCAATGCCTGTGTTAGATTAATGACATTAAATATTAATGGCAGCCCATGGAAAAAAAAAACAACCTGTCCGTACTGTGTCTGTTTGGGATGAGACCAAAGACATGGATGTGACCCTCCAATTTCTGTGAGGTTTGTAGCGGCAGGGGATGCTGAATGAGAATAGTCTATAGTAAACTACCGTATTATAGAAGAAATTAAGGTTTTTCCATCTTTACTTGGTTTGTGCTGAGCATTAACAAGCATTGATTAATACAGACAAGCTGCAGACAAGGATACAGTATTAAAGATGATGTTTCCTTAGCAACAATATTGGATGAAAATCCAAGAATATATTCATGTGACTACTCCTGAGCTTCATAAAACTAGGGCACCAGCAAAAATGCACAAAAGAATACTGAAGTAAAATAACAGCACCTCAGACACCTATTAGTTAAGAGTTAATTTCAAGTGTGAAATTGTTTTCATGAGTAAATACAGAAAAATATTTTCATTGTATGTTTACAGACATTTTACATATAGTTGTGCATATTTTCTTATTTGCTGCCATTTACCCATATTTCCCCAGAAAGCATGACAGGAGAAAATACAAACCGTTTCTGTCATACTATTTAAGTTGTTAAAGCAGAACGAGCTGTAGTCAGCAAACATCTCATTAAAGTTTAAACAGATCAAGTCAGGAACACTTACTTCCCATAGACATAGCAGTACTCTTCATGGAGCATCACTACTGGGTCTTCCATACAATTATTGCCACAGCACCAATAACGTCAAATATAGCTTTCTGAGATTTCTTAAATTGTACAAGCATCCAGCTTCAAAGTAAGAGAGTCTGAACTGGAGACAGGGAGGGTGGACTAAAACTGTATATTCATTATTCCCAGCTGCAGTTTATCTCATTACCATTCCATATTCTCCCCCCTCGGATCTGAATGGTTTTAGATTAACAAGAAACATGTATAAGCAACCTAGAGAATCCTAAAAAATCCCTTTGGGCTCCTATCTGTTCTAAAACACAGCAGAATCAGGGAGGGGGCCGGGCGGGGGGGGGGCGGGGAAGACTAGATGAACTTCAAAGAGAAGGAAAGGGTTGAATACAGTTACACAGATACAAAGTTCCCAACTCATCAAATATCAAAATTTTAAAAAAATATTATGGGAACTATATGCCACTTTATGCAAATGCACATTTTAGCCTTGCATAGTCACATCTTCCACTGCTAAGGAAGGGACTGGCTTAAGCTTTCTGGTAAAGGAGTTACCATCTCTAGAAAAGAGATTAAAAATAAAGATATTCCCCTTTTCAAATATGAATGACTTTGCCAGTGCCAACAGGAGACCTCATGTTTTGACTGAGAGGAGGGTACTGGTTTTTTCCAACTTCTACATGATCTTTACAGTTTCATCACCAGGTTTTCTCTATCTGAGGAAAGTTTATTTTCTAACGTATCCCTTGAAAAAGGCGGTAGCAAAATTAGTTGCATTTTCCCAGCAAAAAAACTATTCTCACAGAAAAGTCAGAAATACTACATACTCCAAAATGATTTGGAGGTAAATTTGCTACGACAATGTCCTATTATTCATACAAAAAAAAGCAACTCTGATTATAATAACTAGTTGTACAATAATGTGACATATTAAAGCCTAGAGGTAACCAAGGAATGAAATAACACCAAAAAAAAAAAATACTCATCATCTTTCTTTCCACATGAAACAACGCAAGGACTTGAGACTCATTCTTTAAATCATTATTAGATATAAACTGTCAAACATAGCCCCTGCAGTATCATCAGCAAAAAAAGAAAAAGGATGGGGGGGAAATAATACAGAAGAGCAAGATCTGCAGGGAGAAGAGGTACTGCAATCAGCTGTCAATAACTTAAGAGAGAGCAGACCAGCTGCTCAGCTCCTTTGGATCACTACATCTGATGACCCAAAAGAGATCCCTTAACAAATCAGCAAGGAATATTAAATGATTCAGTGACTGACTGATGTCAGTTACAAGTTAGAAACCAGTTCTTCACTCCTGAATATAAGCAGTGAAAAGTACACAAATCTACAAAATGACCATCGATCAAAAAAGCTGCCTCAGGCAGCCCAAAATTAAAGTGGAAATACTGATTTCCCATTCTAACCAGTTTACAAGCTAAGAAACTACTTAATTAGCTTAAGTAAAGATTATCATGCTGTAGCCACTTAAGCGTGTAGACACTGAGACAAGCATGGCTATAAAATCAGAAGAGATTTAATTTCAAATCAAATTTTGCAATGAAATACAAGCTAGAAAAGGAAACTGAATGACAAAAATTCTTACCACAGTTATAATCACACTCTTTTTTCAGTGCACAAAAATTCATTGCACTGTTTGCTAAAATAGAAATATATAGAATAAATGATTTAAGGTCAAAGAAACAAATACTCCAAATCTTTTAGCTAGGAAAATTTCAAAAAATTATTTCCAGAAAAAGGGTTATTTTGGATTGTTCTAACCTCACAAGTTAACTAAACAAACTTGCTTGAGGTACAAAGTTCTTTTGTTTCTAAATCTTTCACTATCATGGTAAAACCCTTCAAACAACCCTTCATCCAGTCATTACTGTTTGTTTCTTCTCTGTAAGAGATTGACAACAGTTTTTAACTACTAGATTAATCTTCCTTCTATTATTTTTGAAATTTATACTCAAACTTCTAGTATTACGTAGGAAAAAAAACCCCACAGATTGTGCAATTTTTTTTCCTATTTCTAAGCAAGTAGATTAAACAGCACTTCAGTCTTCTCTCCTATGGGATATATTATGAAAAACTTACGTATGTGAGAACTTAGAATCTGAATATTCAAGAGTAGAGTCACAGAATGATTACTGACAACTTTTGAAAGGTTTTTCTTTTATACAGAAAGGTCACCCTGATAAAATTAGCAGTTGGCTTAAAATTAGGAATGGTGGGAAGAAGGCAGTGGCAGAGCTGCTAGTGAAATAAGCTGAGATAAGCACAATATTCTGTGTTTCAATGGACTGTATCTCACTACCAACCACAGAAGGTTTAGACAATCTTTATCTTGCCAACCCTGAAGACTGCAGATACACCAGATTTCTTCCCAAGCTCTTGAGAACAGCAGGCCTACAGGTGTTCTGCAGGTGTTAGTCAGACGTGTTTTCCTACAGAAAAGGAAAACCAAGGACATCTCTTTACCACCCCAGCATCTAACCTCATGCCTAGCAAAGTAAAATGAGACAGCATATCACTTAAAGTTGGTACAACATCTCAACCATCGTTACAAACTATTAAAATGTCATGAAGGCCACAGAACAGAAATAATTACATGGAAGACTGTCTGCTAAAACAAAACACTCACATGTACCAGAAACATAAACAAAACAGGAAATAAGCGTGGGAAAGTGCAAGAATACTAAAGGGACTCCGAGGTCAATGACTATCTGATGGACAATGAAAGCTGCTTCACATGTGGGCTCACAAACTTGGTTGATAAAGATCACTAAAAAGGAGAAGATGGATAAAGAGCATTCATGAGCGACAATTTCAAGAAAATACAACTCTTTGGCTCTAAGATTATGGTTATCTCAAGAATCCTGATCCAGTTGACTATTTCCAGTGAGGTAGTATAATGTATACTCATTATCATAAGCCTATGCTATAACCTGCAATATGAAATCACAATTATTTATGAATTAATTTATTAGTGATTAATGTCCCAAAGGCTATTCATTGTTATGGTATTAATTTATATGGTAGAAGAAACAGCAATTGATAAAGCAGTAAGTCAAAGAGGAAACTCTAACTAAAATGGAAATATCATCTAAAATGCAACACTGATCTAAAAAAACAACAAACCAAACATTTACCAGTTCTTCAAATTTTTCTGTTATTTTCCTAAGTACTCTGTAAGACTATTTAGCTTAAGATGTCACACTCTCCACAATAAATCTTCAAGCAATTTCCAAATGCTGTCAAATGCCTTGTCTCGATCTAAGATAAAGCATCATTCACCTCGCTTGCTCTTGTAGAGGGATTATAATCAGGGAATGAGTACTAAAACAGTTCTAAAAGTCAGGAGAAGGTTTATACAGTTGTCAACTAACTAAAACATAGAATTAATCCACTCATTCTGTATGCATGCTGTCTTGATAAAATGGAGACATCTCACCACCACTCACAAAGGACTAAAACGCATAAATGTTTTTAAGTGAATTCTACCCTCAAGTATGTGTTGGGGTTTTTCCCTCCAGTTGTATGTATGTATAATATTTGCATATCACAGTCTGACATTTTCAGGAGCTTTATTATTAAAATAAGTTACCCTATAATTCAGAAAATTGAAGGGTTAGTGTTATTTTTAACATTATATCCAACTAGATTTAGTCACAAGAAACGTATCACATAAATAGAGAGAAGCAAAGCAGTGTAAAAATTCTGTTTCATCTAGTCTTTTAGAACATTGTTATAAAAATGTCATATCTACAAATTTAATTCTCCAATTCTGGTAAAGCAAAAAATACAATACTTAATCAGGGGTGAAAAATGTAAACTAGAGGTAAAAACACAATGATCTTACTGTAGCTACGAGCACTTTATAAACATGATTTTCAGCTTGGAGACATCTGCATTATTATTAAGTCTGGTCCTTTGCCTCAGTTTTGTTTTTCTTCTGTTCAGTTGAACTCTTCACCTGAATCAAGTATTCTATTTACACATCATTTTATGGTAAATTTCTAATCAATATACCTTGTCTGAAGCCAAAGGAAGTTTAAATTGTAATACATCCTACAGTCAACACAGCATAAAAGGCAAACGAAAAGTCTCCCTGCGTGTTATTTGTCACAGATCAGGCTAAACAATCAGTGGAAGCACCACTTGTGGTACCTATAAAGCTGATCACATTGCTCAGAATGACATTATTCTCCCCAAAGTTACAGCACTAACTCTTTGGACAAATTTCTCTCAACTCTTGAATTCAATACCCCTGAGAAACATCCACTCCAAGTCACAGCAATCCCCCTCCTGAAGAGGAAAGTTCAAATCCGAACATGATGCCAGGGTCTGCTCAGGTGTCCTCCTGTGCCAGCCGCAAATCCTACTCACTATCCACTGATTAGCACAGGTTGTTCCAAAAGGATGTGTAGGTGAGGATTTTCTGAAGACGCGCTCCTGGTTCCGAGACTGGATACTCATCCCAGCAGTTTGTTAGCTGAATCAAACACAGAGAAATTTCTTGGAACTAATCTTAAGCATATGTTTAAGATTTTTCTGTGTTCACGTACCTATCTTAAAACCTAGTAATTATGTTTATATTTGGACAGTCTAAAGTAAAAAAAAAAAATATTCCTGTAAACAAACTGGCTTACCTCAGCTCAGAAAAAGAGGCATTTCAGTTCACAGCTCACAAGCAATTATTACTCCCTTTGTATGAACCCACTGCTTTTCAGCATAGGAACATTATTCTGATGCAAAATAATGCTAATCCACAGACAAACAATACCAAGAAACCTCAAAAAAGTGAGCCCTCAAAAATATTTGTCAAAAATGACCCCATAAATATTTAAGCATAAGAAGCTGGACATCACTATTTGGATGGGGATACGATAAGGGATTTTTTTTTATATATATAAAATTAGGGGAAGTAACGCATGTTTTTAAAGCGAATGAATCAGACTGATCTGGGCCTTGATCCATCCTGTCTCCAGGCCAAAGCAAAAGGCACTGTCAAGAAAACTCCCCTAAAAAAGCTTGGAAGATCAAGTAGTGACATAAAATTAGAAAACTGTGAAAAATGGCTGGAAGGATTGTCCATTGCATCTTCTGACGTAATACCTGAATACCCAGGGCTTTCGTAGAAGGATAAGCATCAGGCACATTCTTACAGATCCTATAAAAAAAGAAAAGGAGTCTACCAGGAAGCCTCTCAACAGTAATATGGATTCCCATTTAAAGGAAAGTCTTTTTCAACTAGGCCAAGGAAAGTTATTCTGAATAAAAGATATAATATTTCTCTAGAGATTTAATAATACAATCATCCTCTAGCAGCTAGCTAAAATAACAATAAAAACTGCTTTTCTAACAGAAACAGTCACACAAAGACATCCTGCTTTAAATGCAGTCTAGAAGTGGAACATCTCATCTATTGACAAAATAATAGGTATGTCAAGATGAAGCCTTCAAAGGACAGATTTTCTTCATGCTCACAGGCTGATGAAGGTGTCTCCAAGAGTCATTTCACTCAGCTCAGATATCAGCTACCAATGAAGATCAAAATTTGTCCTCTTTCTTCACAATGCTGACATCACTTTTGCCATTTTCATGATCATAATTGAAGCCGAAAGACAAAAAGTTGAAATGAAAGTAAAGGTGGTCAACATCAAAACAACAAATCCAGAGATTTGTTATCAGATGGTGCACACACTGGAATTCTTTGTGTTTTCTAGCTTTTGCAGTATATAACTGATTGGTATCATAAGCCCAGCTTAAAAATTTCAATCATGTCTTTTGCTACCAAGAGTTAAGGCAATCTTGGCCGATTATGACCTTTTTTGTGCAAATCAAGCACTGCATTTTGGAAGTCTATTACTGTCATAATAGCTACAACAGCAATACAAATAATGATATTGCTTATTTCTTGTAGAAATGAAAGTCTTTTGTAGCCACTGGAGTAATCAGAGCAATCTGTGCCCTATTGCAAGTAATTTATATGCATAACATTCTGTAACGTGCTTCACTGATGCACCAGGGGAAACGCATACTACACCAAATGGCACTCACACCAGAATCTCACCGTGTAGAAAATCTTGACTACATGTATTTTGAAGAGAACATTCAGTTGCATCTAGGTTAAACATTTAGCTGAATTATTAAGATGGCCAGGGGAACTTTCATACTCTGAAATGTAAGCTCAAGGAATATTACAACTTTATTTTTCTGTTCAAGTTATTTCAAATGCTCAGTAACTTTGTCAACCATCTGAAAGTATCAAAAGCAAAAGATTATTCCAAGTCAAATAAATACATTGTGAATAAACCAATTTCCTTGGTAATATTATAACAACATTGTAATTCTAAGTGCATCTTAAGAAATCTAAATTTTAAGTTGAGCATATGACTGATCTTTATCAGTCCAGATTAGACAGCTTTGCCATTTCTATAGCTAATAAATTATTTTTCTCTTTAAGTCCTTGATGCTAGACAAAAGTGCTGTCCTAAATCACAAACATAACTCTGTGATATAATAGTTTGAAAAACTGGGTAAACTACATTTTGAAGTAAAAAACCCAACTTCATATCTTATAAAATGTAAAACTAAATTCTCTGGTTTTATTACCTTTGTGTCAATGTCAGCTTAAACTTTGAAAACCCAAAATTGTTTATGACATAAAACTATAAATAACTTTTACAGTTTTTATTATTTGGGAGAGGTTTTATAATTATTTCAGGTTTTGTTTCAAGCAATGTATGTTTTTTAAAAAGGCTACAGTGCTTCTGTTGATAATCACAGCAAAACCTATACTCATTTTTGGATACGTCAGACAGAACTAGTATAATGTTTTTCAATCTAAAACACTTACAGGGGAAAAAAAAAAATCAACTCTTAAATAATTAACTTTTAAACATGAAGTTTATTTTATGTCTTAAATGAAACTTTAAAATTTTGCATTAAAAAACCCAAACATTTGACTTCAGACAAACTCTTCAAAAGAATTATTTTACGCAAACATGCTAAGCTACTGCCTTCCACTACCATAACAACATTGTACACACAATAATAAGTTAACTTCATAATGCTGTTAAAAAATCAGCCAGGAACATAATCTCCTTTCCTACCTATATCAAGAGGATGAATAGCAAATTAAAACATCGAAAACGTAGGTAAGCAGAAACATAATTACTCTGACTGCATTTGGAAAAGCTAAAAGACAAGGGCAGACCTCAAAATTTTTAGAGAAAATCCTTTAAAATTCGTAATGATCAAACATTATTAAGCCTTTAGTTATATTTCCTGCTCTTCTCTGATGTTGTCCTAGAGCCTTCATGTTGTCGCATTAGTTCTGAGAAAAAGAGCCAACCACCAAATCAAGAAAAGCCTTTTCTACAGCACCAAGATGTTTCCTCATTTAAGTGCTGACCTGATCTGACCCTGCCTGGAAGCACTGACAGAATCAGATCAGAAGGTGATGTGACCGCTGGCTATGAAAAGCACGATGCATGAAGGCAAGCTCGTAAGTCTGTAGCTCTTTGCTGTGTCCATCTACTTTAATCAACTTCTACTATGCTTCAGATGTGCAGTTCTGGCTGGGTATTTTTGGTATTTCTATTCATCTAGTTTTAATCAGAAAAAGTAAAGTTTTCACCGGTATGCAGGCATATTAAACATCCACACTGTAGTCTCATTTGAAAACTGAATCCAGGAAATAATTTTATTCTGTATTCCTAAAATATTTTCATTTTATCAAACCAAATCAAAGCAAAATAGATTTTTAAAAGATAACACACAAAGCTGTTGATTAAAAATAAAAATTGTAATGAATATTCAACAATAAATCCCTCAAAAAAACATCTTCCAGCCTGGTACATCATGTGTTCCAGAACAGCTCTAGAACTACCTAGAAAACGTGGGTTTCCTCAAGGGAAAAGCAGATCATTCTCTCTCCTCTCTCTCTCTGATCTGTTTAAGACATGAACATAAATCTTCCCTCCAGACTTTTATGCATTTGAAAATCTGAGATCACTTAACATGAAAAGCTGGACAGAGCTTAATGGGGACTTTGTCCTTGTCAGTCATGGCATACAGTAAAGCGGTCAGCAGAGTAATTATCTCACTCCTTGTCCTGGCAATTACTTCTACTGTATGAAATGACATTTTGACTGATAGACAGTCAAAAGATACTTGAGCTAGAGGCTCATAGGAGGACTAATTAGTTTAATTATGACATAATTTAGGACCCATTCAGTCCCAAGTTCTTTAATGGAGGGAAATAAACTGATTATGCCCTTAAAGAACATCTGGAGATGATAAAAGTGAGAGTAGATGGACTTATCTTTAGTCAAAACAAACATGGCACCATATAAGCCTAAGAATAGGCTAAGGAGAAGACTTGATTTTTAAGTTGTAAATCTAAACTTCCTGGGAAAAAAGACAACCAGTCCCTCAAAATACGTACTCAGAAAAGGAACATGGCTTATTCACAAAGAAGTACATTTGCTTGGTGAATTAATCTATTCAAGTGATTTGGGTGGCTGTATTAAACCTCTCTGAATGGCACACACTACATGATTTCAGTATTACATTGCTTCCTTTGAAGCAAAAACACGGCTTCCTCATCAAATGTTTTGGTTGGAAAGTTATTTGACCTGTCACTGCGCGCAGGCAAAATGAGCCTGGCTCCATCTTACACCTTCTCTTCAGATATTTATATACATCGATTAGATCCCTTCTGACCCTTTCTTCGCTAGGCTAAATGGTCCCAGCCCTCAGCCTTTCCTCAAGAGAGATGGCCCAGTTTCTTACTCATCTTTGTGGCCCTTCATGTGACTCTCTGTAGCAGCACCATCTCTCTCTTCTGCTGGGGAACCCAGAACTGGACATGGTACTCCAGGTCTGGCCTCACCAGTGCTCAGCAGAGGGGAAAGATTCCTACCAAAGACTTTCTTTGGGAATTAAGAAAAAAGACTGATTTCCCAGGACTATCCCTAATAATCCAGAACATATGCACCTTGTAAGTTTCCCAAGTATTATAGAAGCAACATTTTGAGGTGTTTCCATATATGACTCATTTCACATTTGAGGCATAACTGTAAGATGGATTTTACTCCTGTTTTCCCCCAGTAAAATTATTACAAAATCCAAAGAGGGATGACTGGCCTTCTTCAAAGACTAAGATTGTTGAAATAATTTGGGGATTATATTCCTGCAAATAAATAAACAATAGAATTATCTTCTAGAAAGAAAGATCTGGACCACACAGAACTCAAGGGCATACAAAGAATTCCTCATCTGAACACGCTGAAGCTTTTTTTTCCTCTCCCACATCAGTAATTCAAAGGATGGAAGGGGCTGCACATGTAATGGATAATTAAGAAATTTCTTCTCATGTGGCAACTGTGGTGTGCATTCAGTTACATTCCGTGGAATTCAAAATACACAACTATTCCTGAAATTCCTGCTGAAAATGCATAGATCTGCTGCCAGACCAACTGATAGAATCTCATCCAATAAAATTCGTAGCTGCATATAATATCTATTGCTTAACATTTGTGCTTGACTGTCATATGGAGTTAGGTCAGAGACACAACACCATTTATTCCAGACAAGAACAAGACAATAAACCTGACAGCAGATACCCTAACTTTCAATTATTTCAATTATTTGTTGAGGTTTTTGACAACTAGGACGAATCGCAGGGCATCCATCTACAGGAGGAACAGAAAAGATGGAAATAAAATCCCTCTACATTCTTGTGAAACCTTCTGTTTGGCTCTTTTTCTGAAAAAAGATATTCTCTTCTTTCATAAGGTTTTCTCATGACATGCATCTAATGAAAAGGGAACAAAGAGAGGCAGAATGATACAATGAGGTGGAAGAAACATGCAGCATCCTTACAGAACAAGTCCAACAGCTAGTCATCTGAAGTCATAACAACGCAGAGTTAAGAAAAAGAGAGGATGAGGAAAAGACCGGAGTCGTCATTCAAAACTACAATGTGACTAATCATTGCACTGCTAGATTTCTGTTTGCAAACCACAGCTGACGGCCCCACAGAGGAAGCCTGGACCTGCCTCCTGAGAGCGTTATCTAGTAGCAGTCTTAGAAAGCAGCTGACAGAGTCCAACGATTTCTAAGATGCTGATGGTTAGACTAGCATTGAGGGTGCAACAATAGATAGAAAAATCTCCTTCGAACAGCTGTGGGCAGCACTAACACCAGGGAGCAGACAAGATTTTAGTGATTTTGATTTTCACTAGAACCTCAGAAATGTTGACACTAGAAAAAAAATGGTTTATTTTGCCTTGGAATACAGGAACAAGATCACAGAACCTCAGGCAGGACTATCTCTTGTAAACTGAGCCAAATTCTGAAATATAAAAAGATTACAGTCTTAAATAAAGTGCACAGAAAGACTACAGTTCAGAGTGGACAGAGTTTGGGCTGCTTCTTTTTCTCCCCGGGAAACAAAGTCCAAGATGATTCCTACAGAGTTCACAGCAATAAGAAAAACTGTCTTAACAAAAGCTGTGATTTAGACAAGCAAAGTATTTTACTGAAAACAGCCAAACCTTATCTCTCTCAGAATACAGAAAAATGCTTTGTCATTCTTTCTACCTGTCTTGTGTACACCTCCGCTTTCTGTAAGCAAACTTTTCGCCTATCTACAGTCTCGGATACAGAGGGGCATGAAAGGGGAAAGAACCAGATGTTTTCAACCAAACTGAAGGTAATACCAACTTCTTTCTCCTCTGTCTTTGTAGCATGGGATCTGTAAGTTTCTGGTACCAGAACTCCTAAGAGTAAAGAATTTTAATGTTTTTGGAATAATTTTTTAAGTTATGACTGCCCTAAAAACAGAACTCTGCATGAGTCCTAGGGCAGATGATGCATGATTTCTCTCCCCTTACTTAGTGCTAGACAAGGAAAAATACACAGATTTCTAGACAAGTCAGGAAATGAACTCATTAGACACGGCCCGTGGTTGTTCTACAGCAGAGCTAGAGATGGCATTATCAGCAGAAATTTAAGCATTTTTTCTAGCATAAGATGTGCCATCTACTACCTTTAGCGACAAAACCCAAATGTATCACAGACATCTTAATCAAGTAGTCACAGTTTACTGGGGGTAAGGTTCTAAGAAGAATATGCAACAGCACTATTATTTGCCAGCTAACTCACATGATGAATGTTAAAAAAGTAAGAGAGGGATAATGACTCTTCCTAATTCATCTCCCTTTAACAGAGAAACATAGCTCTTCTTCTTTCTTTAACCTGCATGGCTGTGCAGCTGTTTTGCACCAGCACAGAGATAATGGTGCACAAGGACAGAATTATGAACAACTGCTAAAGTTTGACCTGAAGAACGGACATCATGGAAAGCAAAATACACATTTTTGCCAAGTCTACTGAAGATCTCAAAAAGATGCACTTGTTTGATCTTAGGTTTTGCTTTTGCTTTTCAACAGCATCGTCAATGCCAGGTGAAAAGTTAAGTCCCAGTAAAATTCCAGTACTCTGAAGCTCATAGAAAAAGATGGTCACAGGGCTAGCATTAAGGAAAAAAAAAAAAAGGAAAAAGGAAAAAATGCATCAAAAGGAAAAATTATTCTAAAAGTCTCCTTGGAGCGTGTCAGCATAGAGAACAGTCCCAGTAACATCAAAGGCTTTTGCCAGCAGACAGCCTTTTAAAAATGTGAATGAGTTCACCGTTTCCCATTTTCTCACCTGTCAAGAAAGTTAAGTACAAAAACACACTTTAGCTAGCCCAGATGAGCAAGGAGTCTCAACACGAGCATCAGTTTCCAGTATGACAAGTTAGTACTCTGAGGCGGCATCTTCTGAAATCTTTATACAGATCAGGATTAAATATGATCCCCCTAAGGTCTCTCGGAGAAGAAAAGGACAGCCTACATTAAATAACCAATGCTCCTCTAAACCACTAAAATTATAAAGAGGGAACAAAGGAAAGATTTAACCTGAAGACACTGTTTCTTCGTCCTGTACAGTGAAGCAAACCAATCTACATGTCACAAGCTAGTCTGGTGATTTATGGGATCCTACAGAACTTGCTGTAATAATTCACATGTTCATTCAAAATTAGTATCTCCTACATATACACAGCCCAGGCTGGATCAGGGCTCTCATCTTCTGCAAACACAGCAGCGGACACCCAAGTTATGCTGTTGGCAATGGACAGTACTATCAAAGCAAGTCACCTGAGATTTCACATATAAGATTTCCCTCCTTATTTACTCGTAAAAACGCAAGAAAAAACCCTCAGTTATCAGTACTCCCAAAGGATGCAAATTTCCACAAAGTACTTCTGCATCTAACTGACGCGTTCCACAAGTGCCCACACATACCCAGGACCTAAACAATAGAAGTGTGCAGACACATAAGAAATGGGACATAAATAAGATCAAAAACATATACAGAATAGCAGGTTGATTTCTGGAAAGTAATTCTGAGAAGAGAGAAAAAATCAAAAGCTAAAAAACAAAGCTCACCAGAAAGCAAGAGAAGTCCTTTTAGAGACAGATTGGAGCTAAATGACTGAGACAGTTCAATTAAAAAAACCCAGATTAATAAAAGAGGCCCCAAGTGATCCCAATTACCCTCGTTCTATTCCAAAAGATTGTTTGATAGATCCGAGGGACAAAACATTGCAAGAGAGCTCTCATATTTTCAGTACACAGTTAACTGAGGCTGGGGTGGGGGGGTGCGGACACTGTGATTAAAATGAGGATTAGACATTTATACTGGAAATAAATTACGTTGTAAGATCTAATCATGCCAAAAATCTTACATCAGGTTTATAAGGTTTTCATTAATAAAATGGGGTAATACTTCAAAGCAGAAGACAAACTAACTGCTAGTGCGAGAAAGAAATTTTCCAAAAGAAAACACCCTCTAGCTGTCCACTAATCTAATACTATTTTCTATTATTAAAGGCAAAGAACTGGTTTCTGACATAAGAATTGCAATTCCTCTCTTCCTGACTGGCAATTCCTCTCTTCCTGACTGATGCTTAAAATCAAAATGTCATCCAAAGCATGCTAATGACATAAAAGTTCTCATAATGAAGAGTACTAATAATACCACCATGTAGCATGCAATATATACTGCTTAGTCTTTGTAGCTATGGAGCTGTGCTCATGGAATTTTGATTCTTTAAATATGTGAGATTTTCAGACACCAGACCTGCTTTCACAGCTGACATCCCATACTTGTAAGAAGACACTCAATCCTCCCCTTGCTTTCACTGAAACATCATAAATGCCTCAGCATTCGGATGGTACTTGCTGAGCCTACTAAACCACAAAATATATAATTTTTTTTTTCAATACAACAATTGAGTTTGCTACCTTCCAAGAGAAAAATCAGTAACACCCATTACTGTGTTATATAATCCCATTTTTCTCCTGTTTTCTGGTATTTTACAAATCCATTTTTAATACTTGACCTTCCTACTATGACTGCTTTAAATATTGAGCACTGGCATGTCTAGGTACTCAAGTTTAGTCAGGAAAAGTACAGAATGATGACACTGAAATGATACCATGTTGCTTTTAGAAAAAGCAGCAAGTGAAACAGTAAACACTGCAAGTCGAAACTTACCATTAGAAATAGCCACATTGCTTTTAAATTGAACATTCGTCTTTAAGCATATTAATATTTCTGTATAGCTTTTGCATTTAAGAAGCATGCAAAATTCTGACTGCATAAAACTGTAATGCTTTAACATATTTAGAATTACATTCTCTCAACATCAGCAGAACTCAAAGCAGGAGAAGCTCCAGTGTGGCGGGTCATGGTACCATACAAATCAAAGTACATCCCCATACAAATCCGATAAAGTCATTACATTCTTTCTCTCTGGTTTGCTGACTTTTGACAGATTTTTTTTTTTTGGTTTAGTACTATTCTGAAGAATGAGTTCTGTCACATTTTGGCCAAGTGTAGCACATTGTACGAAAACACAGAGAGAGTGAGCAAAAAACTGTTACCACAGGAAAACACAAGCTTCCCCAGTGGTAGCTCAAAGCACGTAGTTCTTTTACTATAAGAAGTCCTACTGAAATGAATGGTACCATTCGGAAGTGCTTATGAATACACGGTATTAAATGTGTAGTATTACACTACAGCAACCTTGGACCTTAGATTAGAGCAAGTAATGAGCCACTGCTTCCTCAGCACAATGGGAAGTTGTGGATCTGGATTTCCCGCAATGCTAATATCAGAGACGGCTAGCAGTTCTTAAGAAACACTTTTTCCTGGATTAAAATAAGAATGTTAGAGCATTAAGTGATGATGCAAATAGCAGTGATTCAAACTTGTGATTCACACCCCTAGTACAACAGTCTATAGCTGTACATTGTCTGCCTACTTTTTCCTTTGCATTTTTAGCACCAAGGAGAAATACACTACAGACATGACACCCTTCTAAGGGACACTCACAGCCATACTTCAAAACTACTTTAATTTCTTAATGAAGATTTAAACAAAGAAAAACATTGGCCATTATGACCAAGTTTTCTTCTATGTCTAAAAGCTTAAATGAAAGACACAGCATCTATTCTGCTCTACACAGGCAATACCTGTTACTCATATGAGTAACGCATACAGAAGATACGCCTTGGAGCACCAAGCATCAGAAAAACAATTTGTAGGTAGTTTACAGTGCAAAAAAAATTCTACTGCTAGCTCTTATCCCAACAGGAAGAGCTAAGGAAATCAGAATTTTAAAACCATCCGCAATGACACCTACTGGAAGGGAAAGGACTGATGACTCAGGCTCACATCTGCCCTTCACACTCCTCGAATTCTCTCATTGATCTCACACCAGCACTGGGTTTACAACTGCATCCTTACCGTGAAAATACGTTTCAGAAATAACACCAGCACATTTCTTCTGCAACATAAGTTTATAATTTTTTTTTTTAATGAACTTCAGCACCTGAAACATTCCCTGCCAGGTGAACCACTGAGCTGCTACAGGAGAAGCCTGGATCTCGCAAGAAAGGCTGATCTTTCAAGATTACCCTAAAAGTTGCACGAGTTACAGGCAGGCCACTAATTCCCCACGTAATCGCCGCCTTCCAAAGGCGAGCCGAAGGTCTGTCTCTACCTGCCGCAGATTAACCTCCCCCGCAGCCCGAGCACTCCGGGGCACACACACGAGATTACCCCTTCTCCTCCTCCCGCCGGCCCTTTGACATTCAGGGCCGG